>KE372717.1:63089-80225 GCA_000418225.1 Zizania latifolia | reverse complement strand
CTTTCCCTCTCTCTTTCCTAGTTTTACTCGGCTGCCCGTGCGCACACAGCTCCTTTCTCGTGCGCCATGCGGCGTCCGCCTCGCCACAAGTCAACACCATAGCAGCTAAGGCGACGACTTGCGACGCCATATGGAGCTCGGCCATGGCGCCCCCAACGCCTAGAACGGGATCGCGCCATATCGACAAGGCGACGCCATGAGAACCTTGGGCAGCACAATAAAGTCGAACAGGTCAGGTTCATGCATTGTAGCCTATGGTCAGTTAGAATTTCTTAGCTATTAGGATTGTTATCTCTATCAGTCAATTTGATTGTTAGGTGGCTGCCTCTATGTAAGACACATCATACCATCTCTGTGAAGCAAGCAAGAATACATCAATCTTGTCCCAGTCTCCTTCCATGACCTTGTGGTGAGCTGCTTGGGTTCAGGGCCATCTAATCCTAGCCATTGACAGCTTAACTCACTCTTGAAAACTCTAGTTTTTGAAGTTGAAACCAATTTTCCACTAAAACACTTTGAAACCTCATTTTTAAGAGAGCTCCCAACAGGTAGTGTGCTACGGTTGCTCCCTATTCCGAAATATCTATAGCTGGTTTGGAGGTAACCAGGTTTTAACATCTGATATGGTTAACACTTAACAATGATCAATATAGTGCAACCAATATATAAAGATGGGTAAGCATTTACTTATGAATTCCAAACTGCATTAACTAACAGGAAATTGTGTATTTTATTTTTAACTTCAACAATGCAATAGAATTTATGTAGCAGTTCTAGCAGAAAAACACACTATCAAATAGAACAAATGTGGTCTGGATTACATAGATCCATTGATATGCCATCGCCTAAAACATTTTGGACAATGCTTTGTAAGGATTGTATATGTGAATTGAAATGATGTGCATTGCACAACAATAATAAGCTTCAGTAACCATCATCTTCCATTATTTAACATGAAATAAGCTTCCTTGAACAGGTTAAGATGAAAAAAAGATCAATGATAAAAGATGGAAAGCAACAAAAAAGCAGAGTACCTGTGTTGACATGGGAGAGCTATAAAGGGAATGCTAGGACTGGATCGACATATAGGACAGTCTGCTTCATCACCAGAAGAACTTGCAGATTTATCTTTGGAGAAAGGTAGAAGGAACTTCTTTACTGAGGATGAGTTTAAGAGGGGAAGAAGCAAAAGCAACATTTCCTGGACAAGAATGGCAATATCAGCTATCAACTATTGTTCTGTATTCTAAGTTTCAGTCATCTGTCAATAATAATAATGCGAAGTCATACTGAACATCAAGTCAGTGAGTCACTAGCAACAAAATCATCAAGTAATGACAGAATTAATACTTTCCAAAGAAAGACATAAAAATGTTCTGAAAGCATCAGCATTCAGAAAATGCCATAGAGCAAAATGCTTGAGACATTCAGTTTGAGAACGTATTCAAATTTTAGGCTGGTAGCGCTTTGACTGAAGACAAAAGTTGCTGATTGATCTTTGTTTTCCAGCTTGCACCAGTTTGTATGTAAAGAGCAGTGAACAATTACAGTGATACAGATAATTAGCTTGTACAAACCTAAAGGGCAGTAATTAACATAGTATTTGAAAATAGAAAAAAAATACAACATAAGGCTCTAAACAATTTGATTTAATGCAATTAATCCCTTTTGGTCCATGTTAATATTAAGTATCTACACGTTTCCCCCATGGAGCCCTTACAATCCTTATTTGTAGATTGGATCTCCACTATTACACTATTACTCAAGACTGATGATGTGAGCACTTTAGCAAAATGTGGGCTAGCAATTCAATCGGTGGACAAAAAACAGTTTCCCAAGCTTTTTTTTAGAAGAAGGCCACAGGGGTCCGGCCTTATTTGAAGGCCATGTGACGGGAATGTGATACGAGAACTTCTCAGGAGGTCACCCATCCTAGTACTGCTCTCGCCCCATCCTAGTACTGCTCTCGCCCCAGCACGCTCAACTGGAGTTCTAATGGGATCCGGTGCCAGGTGCTCACATCCCGTTTCCACAGTTTCCCAAGCTTTATGATGCATATTAGAGAACTGATAACTTCAATAACACACTATACAGGATTCTCAATAGGATCAAAAGAGATATACCGAAAATTCATTCCAAACCAGCTGCCGGTTCATGTACTCAAAGCTTACTGCTCTATTCATGTTGGGGCTCCCATACACAAGTCTTGCTTTCAGAACCCTTTCTACAATAGTTTTATACCTGCATAAACACATAAGCAATGCTGAAACTCAAGTTTGAAATGGTTGAAAAAACAGCATTCTCCTTGGAACAAACAAGTGAGCATAAATAAACAAGTGGATGAAAGTACCTTCCGCCATAAAGAAATAACAATAGGTTAAAGAATGAAGAAGCTCTGTATAATCCTTCAGCATGCTGCACCAAGCCCCAAGCACGACGTGCTAGTGGTCTCTAAAGTATGAAATAGAAGTTATAATAACAATGAAAAAGGAAATGAAGGTTTTGGAGATAAGTTCTGAAAGTAACCTGTTCAGAATCGCCCCATCGACGGAAAGCAGAAAAAGACTGCAAGCGGGACCATATATATTGGCCACCAACAGTGCTAATACAATACAAAATCTTTTGATAAACTGAAAGCCCAGGTCCTTCCAAACCTGTTCTGACTGAAAAGCATATGGAATTCATCATCAGTTGCCAGGATAATATTACAACCGATCTGTTTGTCAAACAATCAGTCATTACCATATATTAGTAACATTCCCTCAATATATATGAGTAACAAAAAAAATGTAGGGTCTGGTAATGGTCCAAGGACAATGTAACCCACTCTAATCCCAACAATTAAGCATACAACCCAACACAACTCAATCCAGATCCACAAGATAATTTTAGAAATCCTCCAAGTGCCAATGGGATAGATGTTATGTCAATGGGCCATAGCACCAAAGGGTAGACAGGACTATTTGATTTATATATCTTGCTAAATGGAAACGATTATAGAGTCTCCAAACAATTATAGATAAGATAATAGTAATCTAAAGAATATTTTGCCTAATTACTAGATATGATACCAAACAACCTAACAGATACTCAGATAGATTTCCTAAATCCTATTAGCAAACTCTACCTAAGGATGCTGCTACTGCTGGCCCTAGTGGGATGCACAGGCCACATATTGGGGAAATCCAATCTTATCCTAGCCCACTTGACCACACAGGGGAGCTTGAAAAAAGTTAGGCGCCTGGACCCATTGGACCTTCTAGAAGCAGGCTGCTGCATGGCTACACTGCAATAACTATGTATATTTTCCTTTTCCATAAACTAACTTTAGCTTGCGTTGTGAAAATACAAGTTCCATCCTAGCTTATACTTAAAATGCCACTAATGGTACCCTAAACCATAAGTTATTTCACGCATTTGAGCATTTTGCAAGATGAATTATTAATCTGCACCCACCTCACAAGTTGTGGTATCAGCGATGCACGTTACTCTTATATTTAATTGGTCCAACTTTTCTCTGATAAAACTAGTAGTTTGGATTGATGCATCTTGTGTATTTGTATTAAGTATTCTATATGCAGCCATTGGATCACTTGTAAACATATTTGTAATCAATAAGTAGCCAAATTCATTTTGTAAATGTCCTGAGATAGTCAAGAATAACATGAGAAAGCATACGGTGTTGGCCCTTATCAACTAACCACAAATGTATCAGTTCAAAAATTAATTTCATAGAAGCTACATGCAATCAAGTTACCAATGTTAAAAAAATCGGCTGATTAGCTGATTAATCGACCGTGAAATCAGCCTATTAATCAGTGCCTCAGTGGGTCGATTAATCGGGTGGTCAACCCGATTAATCAGCCCACCACCGATTAATCCTTGCCTGGTTGCAACCGCATTGCGTCTCCCACGTGTGTGTCTCCCTCATGCGTGCTGCCCTCACGCTGCCGCTGGCGCCACCCTCCAAGGCTCCAGGAGCCCCTCTCAGGCACCGCCGCCGGAGCCGGTCTCCAGATGCCACCGCTGGAGCCACCCTCTAGTCGCCACCGCTGGAGCCATCCTCCAAACGCCGCTGCCGGAGCCACCCTCCAAACACTGCATGTGCCACCCTCCCACATACGCCGCGCATCACGTTGGCCTTCTTCAGTGGGAGAAAAGAGAAAAGAGGCAGGCATCATGAGAGAGAGAATGAGAGAGATAGAGAAAGATGCACAGCCAGGCTGAATGAGAGAGATGCCTTCTTCTGTGGGAGAAAATGAGAGAAAAGATAGGCACAGAGAGAGATAGCCATGCTGAATGGAGATAGATAGATGGACAGTCAGGCACATATGGGGTTAAGTGCCAAGTGCCACCCTGTTTCTCTTTACTAGAAGAGCTGAAGAGCATGAATGTTAAGTATTGACACCCTGATACATTATTTAACTAATTTATGCTAACCGATTAATTTGTCGACTAATTAATTCCATTAATCCCCATTTAACCGATTAATTCCTAATCCCCGGCCGGCCAATCAGCTACCGATAACCGATTTTGCCAACACTACAAGTTACCCGTAATTTGTTGATTTTCAACAACATATTTTATTCAGTTATAACACTCATGTTAGGGAAATGCTTACTTGAAGGTTTTGAGCCTAAACTTTCTCAGCCACATGCTCCTTTCGGGCGATTTAAGGGCGTGCCATATAAGTAAGTCATTTTTCCTTTGAAGAAACTGGTATAAGCAAAATTAAAATGTAGAATAGCATGTATTTGCAGACCATGTCTTATTTTTCAAGAAAAAAGGTTAATTTGACAGGAGACAGTAGGCAGGTTTGACACATCCATATGTAATTATCATTGGGCATTTTATAGGTGCAGTCATTGCATTGAGTTCACACACGGCATAGAAATCATAATATACCTATCCTAAAGTAGCAGAAGACAAACTCATACCTATGATAGCTGAGGCCAATGCATCTGATTCAACCAAAGTGAGTAAATAAGGCTATTGTAATGTGAGCACAATTCACGATCTAAGTTCTAAGTGTGTATATAAGGAGCTGATAACCTGGTGCACGCTTGAGAAAATCCAAACATTTAGTATACTCTGATCAACTATAACCAGCACAATAAGTTAATAACTAAAAATAATGCCATAAAGTACATATCATATACAAATCTGGCAACAGTTGAGACGCAATAAAATAGAAAATACCTTCTTTTCCTGTCTTGGGTGATGTCCGTTCATCTCTATACCTCAGGTTCATCAGAGCATTCCCAGGGGTCGGCTTGTCAACCCATATGGAGAATCTCCATATGAGGAACTCAAGGAAAGCATCTAGTTCAGGCTCATAGTGGAACAAGAGCCCTGGCTGATACAAACGTCAAAACTGAAGGCAATAAGCTGCAACGCTCTTCTGCACAAGTCATAAGAAGCACACGTATCACCATGATTAGTAAAGAAGTACCTTCACCAATGAGAATACTTTAACTAACTGCTCCTTCAACATGGCAGACATCTCGACATCCAGCCTTGCAGCATCAAATTGATTAACTCTAGATATTGCAATCGGGATAGCAATCTGCATCACACAAGAAAATCAACTGTATGCTTGTTACTCTCACAATGTAAACTTTTTCCTGCACATTGTAACAGGCATATCCAAAATCTGCTTTTTATTTAAGACCACAGCTAATTCTTTTGATCAGTTAGTTGGGAAATCAGGAAATAGTGACTTCCCTGTACACGAGCACTTACAAAAATCTAGACAAAGTTTGCTAAGAAACCCCAGAGTCCCAGACCTCAGAAAATTGAATTTAATATGCGTATTCCGCTAAGCTCGAAAGCATCAAAGTCTCCAGCTCAAAGGATGACTTTTTAGAACCCTATATTTCATAAACAAGAGCAAGGACCCCGACAATAAGAGTTCGCCCAGAGAACGGAGGGGAACTGGAGACATCGATACCTTGGTGGAATCGCGCATCGACTCCCACTGGGGAAGGAGGAGGCGGGACTCGGCAACCCATGCGTCCGGTGGTGGCGGCGGCGGCGGCGACGGCTCGGTGGAGGCGGAGGGGGAGGGTAGAGTTTTGGGATCCGCCATTAGAGGGGGGCGGAGCTCCGGTCCTCCGGGGAAGCGGCGGTGCGAGCTCGAGAGGGAAAAGCGACGGTAGAGGCGAGAGACGGCGAAAGAGAGACGAGAAATTCAGCCGGGGAAGAAGGAAGCCGATCCGCTCATCCGCCTGACCGATCGTAGTTGGGCTTGGGCCACAAATATATTAGGACGAAAACAACGGGAGCATTGGCGGCCTGCACCGTAAATATGGAAAAAATTAATCATCTATTCTCCAATTAACGATTTCACATCTTAGATCTACAGATAAATGAGTTTTAAATCATCGAATATTTAACTATTTTATTAATTTAAAATTTTTTGATTCACAACATACTTTTATTTGCAGAGATTTAATAACTTGTCACTATAAAAAAAGTAACTTTATATTTTTATATCTTTACTAGTCTAGTCTAAGACTTACAATATAGGAGTGACAAATTATCAATTTTTCTTTACTTACATCCCGAGGCCTGTCACCTGTGTGCTCACGGCCTCACGGCTTCCTCCCGATGGCCGCCGCCACCGCCCGCCGTCTCCTCCGCCCCACCTCCTCTGCTGCCAAATTCAGCACACGCCGCCTCCTGTCCTCCGCCTCTTCGCCACCTCCCCACCGTAGCTCCAACACCAACTCTCCTGTCGCCTTCGACTGGTCCGACGACGACGAGAGCTCCTCCCCACCTCCACCGCCAGCTAAGAACCCTAATCTCCCGCCACCGTATGACCCCTTTAACAAGAAGCCCGCAGTCGCGGAGCCGGCTGACCCCACGGACCTCCAGGAAATCTTCCACCGGATGCGCGCCGAGGGCCTCACCGACTACGCCATCAAGATGTTCGACGGATTGTCCAAGGACGGGCTCACCCACGAGGCGCTGGAGCTCTTCGCGGTTATCAAGGACAAGGGAGCCATGCCCGACGTGGTCGCCCACACCGCCGTCCTCGAGGCCTACGCCAACGCCGGACCGGCCCACTGGCGCGACGCCGTGCGCACCTACGACCGCATGCTCGCGTCCGGTGTCGCGCCCAACGCGTACACGCTAACGGTTCTGGTCAAGGGGCTCGCCGCCGGTGACCGGTTCGCGGAGGCCGGCAAGTACCTAATGGAAATGCTGGACCGCGGAATGCGGCCCAATGTGGCGACCTACCTGGCCGCGTTCGAGGCGTACGTCAGGATGGAGAAAATGGAGGAAGGCAGGGTTCTTCTGGAGACAATGAAGGGCAAGGGATTCGTCCCAAGTGAGGAAGCAGTACGAGAAGGCACGGTGAAGCGAGGGCATGTCTTCAGGGGCGTCATGAACATGCTTTTTGACAAGTGATGTGGTATGAATTGTTTCTTCTTGTAGGAAATTGAGTTGGGCTGTCACTCATGGCTCTACTTGAACTAAAAATTGTGCACTGTTGTTGGGAACAAGGCTGATTTTCATTATGCATCCAATTTGATATGTTATGAAACCTGTTTCTATTAGATCTCACAATGTTTGAAGTATTAATTAGGGTATAAGGTTATCTTTTTTTGGCGGAACACACATGGGAGAACTAGTGTTATTTTGTTTCAAGGGAGTATATGCCTGTAGGAAATTGAAGGGTATGATATAATATATCCAGCAGATTAGCTATCCTTACCCTTAGGTTTGCTATGAAAATTGGTATTGTTTTTTTAATAGGTAGTGGAAGAAAGAATGGATGTATTTTCTGAAGATTGGAAGGCCACGTTTCTACATGCACATCTATCTTGATTACCATGGGCGTCTGACAAAATTGTCTGATGTTGTTTTTGTAATGGTGTACTTGTTTCAAGATTAGTGTAACTATTCTATGGTGGTGAAGAGGTTATTTTGCTTTTGTATCCGTGGCGAAGAGGTGCAGGACGTCGTCGACCTCTCGTCAGCCACGGTTAGGGCTTGTTTGGCAGGCCTCAATCTTAGCCCATTTCACGTGAATTGGCTGAGATTTTAAAGTTCATCTACATGGAATGGAACTAGATTGAGGCCTGCCAAACAAGCCCTTTCACTTTGCCTTCTACCCTTCAAAACCCTCTGGTTGAGGCTCGTGACATGGAGGCATGGTCTTAGCTAAGGTTCATCAGAAGGTTCATTTGCTCTGCCTGCTATCCTGTCATCTTACATTTTGATGAGCCCCTTTTTGTGACACCACATTTCTCGAGTTGAACTGAAATGATTTATTTGTTTTATCCTTCGTTCACACGAGTTGAGTTGAAATGCACGTGTCTATGATATTCTGAAGTTTTCAGACTATGGATTTGTTCAGTGGCAGAGCCATGATATGAGCGATGATTTTGTTACATGTGCATAATTTTGTTCTACAAGTTCGTTGTGATCGAGATCACTGTAGAGTACCATCACTGATTCACTGCTACATGTTTCTGTGTGCGTTTTGAATTTTCCTTATCTTTTGACTAAAAAGACAATGATTTGAACAGAGATTTCGAATCTCTATATAGTAGTCTTTTTCAATCCCTTTTATCTTTTGTATCACTGGCTCATGTTGCACATGGTATAGATAAACAATTTCTCTATGATATCATTGAGTAAAGATAAAGTTTTTGCGAGTTTGCGTATTGCTAAATTCACCCCTTTCTACAGCAATACCGGACTTTCAAAACCAGTTTATTTTATTATACAAACTTCATAGAGCTGTACCAGATATTATTTCTATGACTAAAAACATATTATTTCATTACTCAACACCATGATCAGTTGCTTGGTGGGCAAAGATTTGATCTTTTGCCACAAACCAAAGTTGACAAAACGAATGGTATGGTAACCAGGAAAAGCAAAACCCCATAACATACGAACAGAACACAAACAGCTTTGCATGTCCACGAAACACATAATTAATCGAACATTAGTTGAATAATATATACCGTCGTATATTCATATGTACGAACGGAACAATATATATGTACATATGAATAACATACGAACAGAACACAAACGGAGGGGCTAGTAATAAGGTGGCAGCCACACGTAATTTTAGTTACACAGAAGAACTATGCATGTACATGAACCGCATGATTAATCGAACATTAATTGAATCGTATATACCGTCGTATATATTCATATGGACGTTAATTACGAATTCAGAACTGCACCCAAGAGATGGTGTACGTGCCACCGAACCACCAGTTCGACGGCGCGACGTTGGACGCCGTCACGCTCCGGCCGTCGTCGGTCGTCACCATGAAGGACAGGCTCTGGCCATTGAGGTACGCGTTGCTCTGCCAATTGGCGCCCCAGTTCCTGCTCATCGCCATCCAGTTTGTCTTGGAGCCCTTGATTGACATCTGCGTCACCACGCCGCTGCCGCCGACGTTGGTCACGGTGACGAGCTCGAAGTAGTCGTGGCCGTTGATGGCGAACCTGATGCCCCCACTCCTCGTGCACGAAACCCTGCAGCGCATGCACGCAGTGAGATTATCTGCGGTGAAATTGATTCGTAGCAAGATGAATGAGCTGATCGAACTGTAGGTACCTCCTGTAGTTGACGGGGACGATGCCGGCCTGGTAGACGGCGATGTTCTCCCAGGCGGGCTGCGACATGTCGAAGTGCTGCCGCGGCGGGTTGCACCAGCCGCCGTTGTTGCTGGGCAGCGCGTAGTTGGGCGGGCAGAAGTTGGTGGCCGTGACGGTGACGGACGCGCCGGGCTTGCACCACTGCGTCTGGGCCGCGTCGCAGGTGATGAGGTAGCACGCGCCGCACGACGCGCCGTTGTTGAACAGCGCCGTGCTCAGCGCCGTCGTCGCGGTGCCGTACCCGGCGTTGTACAGGTTGCTGTACCCACACGCGCCACCTGCATATGTATGATATCAATACACAAACGCGAGTTTAGTTTTCACGCTGCTTTGATGTGCGTAATTAAGGGCTCAGTTTCTTACAGCTGCACCTACTTCTAGAATCTGAAACCGAAATAAATGGTCTAGATTCTAGACTCAGATTACGAGAATCAGTAGTTACGAAATCTAAAAATAAACTAGAAACTAAAAACTAAAAAACATCATCTTCTCCAGATTATCACTAATTATATACTCAGACGAGCTAGCTATGCAAACTAATTAATTGTATACTTAAACTAATTAGCTACTAAGAATCGCAGGTTGAAACAGATGGCCATGGAGCAGCCAGCAGCTTGCCAGATGGTTTTGGAAATTAAGCTAGGGTTATCGATCGTACCCATGGTGCCCGATGCGTCCTTGCCACCGTAGAACGTGGCAGAGGCAGGAGTCCACTGTGCGACGGATCCCTTGCATGCAAAGGCACACAATGTCGCAAGAACGAGCAGCATTGCTGCAGTCTTCTCCATCTCAGCCAGCCAATGCAAGCTAATTAAACAGGTAGCTTTCTTCGCAATGTCTGCAAGTTTTGGTGTTCTCCCCTGATGCATCGAGGCATCCCTATTTATACTATAGTGTTTATCTCACGTAGACTAATTAACGTGTTTGTTGGTTGATGCTTAAACCAGAATCTGAAATTTTGGTCTGTTCCGGAGGAAGATTTTGCATGTGTGGAATTGGTCAGATGATAATAATTGAAACAGCGTTATTTCATATTGTTTAATTAGCCCAGAAACACACAGGCATTGGTTGTTCTTGACCTCAACACACACCACCATACACGGATTACGCAAATAATTGACACGTTTTGGAAGGGTATTTCATTGCTCACTTGATGAGCAAGCCAAGCCCATGTGCAGCTTTTGCATAAAAATTTCCAATAGGGATACGGATTGGTGCTTAATTACTTTCGGATCGAAGACTTTCTACTTGCATTGGTTGGCGACAAAAAGTCTTGGTGTTTGCATGTCATTTCAGGATCATATCATTCTGGCGGCAGCAAGTGTGGTTGACCCTGGGGCGAGCTAGCTCGTGTAGGGGAGAATAGAACATTCTTCTAAGTTAATTTAGGGTTTGATTTCTTCGCAATTCTAAGTCTATGAACAAGGTTTGAACAATGGTACCAGCCGTGCCTGATCAATTTCATGCTTTCTTAGCTAACACTTGAGCCGGTAGAAAAGGCAGTACCAAGCTAGAAACAATCTGAGCTGTCAAAAGATTATACTACTCCGCCACCCCCGGCGCCCGGTGCACCGCCCAGGCCACTAGCGCGTCATCAATGGCGGAGGCCCAATTTCATCAAACTAGGGCTCAACGATACAATTTATATTAAAACATAAAAATTTTCATAATTTTTAATTAAATTTTAAAAGAGATTAAAGAGACAAGCCTAGGACTTAAGCCCTAAACCCCTAATTGTCAAGGCTTGTCTCTGCCACTACGCACCGTCCTAGCTGTCTAGCGCCTAGCTCCACTGCTGTTTCGTCCAAAATCATGTCATTCGACAAAAAACTCGTAGCACATGGTTCAGCATTTATGAGAAATATTATCTTTATGGAGATCGTTTGATTCCACTCGATACCACTCCAATTCTCGAACCAAACACCTGTATCATTCTATATTCAAAAACCGAACCGTTTCGTTTCATATTCAGTGAACAAACACTACCTAAGTTGTGAAATAAGTTGTGTTTGCAATAACATTATGGATGTCTCTGTCTCTAAACTAATTAATGGATAATGATCCATGTTCCAGTGAGAACACGGCTGTGTACAATTGTGTACCATGCAAACGTTGTGTATTAGCGGTATAGTCAACCTTATCATAACTGACATCTGATTGTACGACATAATTAATATTCACAATATATAATATCTCGCGAATCGGTTAGAACATGCAAAGGTGCCTCAAATGACGCTACAAAGGTCATTGGCAATCATGTGCATCGACATTTTGTTCTTCCGTCGCGTTCAACGGTCATGTAGTATCTGTACATGTAGCGTATATCCAAATTCTGTAGTTAGCATAACTGAGATTTGATGTTAGCAAGACATCATCATGATGTGGTTCGATTAGACAAACAAATTAACAATTTGGCTTTGGCAGTTAGATGTGCATCCATACCGTTTGAACTTATCATTTACATCCCTCTATTTCTAATTATTTGATAATTTGTTGTCATAAGAATTGGTTTCGCTTTTTTCTATCTTGATGCATGTGTTATTGATCTAAATAATTTTATTTGTTATAGTCTCAGTGGAACCATAATTAAAGAGGTCATGTTAAAGCGACAAATTATCAAAAAAATCTCTATTTCCAGCTCCAACTTTATTGAAATTACCAGAATTGCCGGCGAAAATACAAGTGACTAATTCCTCTTGTCATTTTGGCGTAAGTTCCTACTCATTTATTCGAAGTAATATTACAAACTAAAAGTTATCATAGAAATGAATAAGGCGTATATTTAACTAAAGGAAAGTACCATTGGTACAGTTCATGTTTGATAAAAACAGCTACATGTATTGACTACCATAAAAATATTCTTTATGACGGTAAAATATGCGAGTCCATGACAAACTTTAGTGACATATTAAGTTGACAACGGCCACTAATATGTAACACACGTTTATTGGTAGATAGTATCCGTCGCTAAAGATACTAAATAGTGACGGTCTTAAATATGTCATCACTAAAGTAAGATAGATAAGTTTATACTATTTTAAAAGTAGCTAGTAGTGGTGAATCTATTACCACCACAATCCTTCTTATTGACATGTGGGTTCTTATTATCATTGACACATGATGATATGATGTTTTTTTTAATGTTATAAAAAAATTTCGTTATAACGTACGGGCACTCAACTAGTATCACAAATAATAAATTAATTGTGAAGTAAGTAGTAAACACAAGTTTGTCTTCATTTCCACGTGCATGTAGCTTGATGTCGGCATCCTCATAACTAAGATAATACCACTAAGGGACTAATAGCTCTAGAACTTGAAGATTACATTATAACAAAGACAGCTTAAAAGTTAAAACATCCCTAGCACGCAGGCCATGATTAAATATTGCATGTGTGACATATAGGGAATAGGGTGGAGATGGGAGAATCGGGATCGGAGACTGCGGCTTGCGGCGGAGACAAAGAACAGAGCCCAGCCGAAAAATGGCGCGTAGAGATAGAGCAAACCGACTCAAACTGGCCTCGGATTCCTTGGGGGTTTGGAGAAGGAGATAATGAGGAATCCATTTTTGAACTTAATTTGGAGATAAATCAAGAGGTGGTGCCAGATTTTGCGGAAGGATTGCACTAGGGTTCTTCGTTTCCTACTTGCAGAGTTGCACACACGCTCGGAGCTGGAGGAAGGAGATGACATGTGGGCCCCGTCTGTCATGGGCTAACTTAGTGCGGTGGAAGAAAGGGCGACTATTAATAGGAACGGGCCGCGTAGGAGTAGGCCCAAAGAAAAAAAAAAGAAATGGCTTTTTAATTTAAATAAGAGATTATTTGTTGTTTCATTGGTTAAAATAGTCATGATATTCTAAAAATTCCCAGAAATCATAAAATTCTAAAACAACAAAAGTATATTTTTAGAAAAATCATCTGGGCATTTTCATGAAGCAATTTATCATATATTTTTATTCAACACTTTCTTTTAACTTTTATTTTTCTTGAAATTCCAATTTCCCACAATATTTTATTAATTGAATTTTCAGGTTGTGATAGCAAAGATTTGAGTTTGTTATATAAAAAGAATGAAGATATTAATCTGGTTAGACATGCATATGTTAGGTACTTGCCATACTTGTATACTATTAATTTAGGTTGGTTGTATTTTCCTACCTGGTAAAACTATAATATCTTGGAAATTGTTTGAGCAAAGTATTATATTGACTTCGATGACCACTTACAAATAATAGTTTTGTACGAAGCCTCACGAGAATGTGCATAACTTAGAAGAGCAGTTTACTATGTTCAGCAGTCATGTGATTTGAATTCTATCAACACTCTCACCATTATCTATGAAGATAAGTAGTTTATGCCTTGATCCTAGAACGAAATTTATAGTATGTATGAGAGCATCTAAGTGTATACGCTGTAATTATGTATATCGTTAATTTTCTCTTGATGAAACGTAGTACCTTAATCATATTAGCACCACTATGGGAAACAGGGGGCTCTCGTAGGGGTTTGCCGAGTGATTTTAGAGTTTCACCGAGCGTAAACTGCTTGTTTCCGTAGTGCACCTTGCTTGATGATTCCTTCTTTGACTTTGACACAGGAAGGATTCACACTCGTAAAGAAAATCAATTTCAGACGTGTTCTCCATGTTCTTGAATCTTGATGCTCTGTAAGAAAATTTTCTTTGTCCGGAGAAATTCCAGTTTCCATGTGCCCTAACCTAGATCCTAATGTGACAGACTTCCATGCATGTGAGGGAATCCTTGGTGCTCAAAATTTCAACCAGTGTAGACGACTAGCTAAGAAAAGAATTATACCGTGTTAAATGCACTTAATATAGGTAAAGTCGGTGGACCGTGGAACCCATGAGTCGGGGTTAAGTTTGGATCATGGACAAAATTTACGAAATTAAAATGAATTCACATCTCGAGTTCTAGTACAGTTACTGATTATTTCTCACTAACCAATTCAATCTCTACTGCAACAAAAACTAAACACAAGTTGTCAGGGTACGGACACATGTGTATGACGTCTGCCAAACTGTGTACCGTACGTAGCTACTAGTTAGCAGGGTCGTCTACATATAGTACTGATCCAGGGTTAGCTACCAGGGTAATATTCTCCAAGAAAGCTTTAGAAAAAAATTAACTCCGTCCTGGCAACGTACGTATACCGGCCGTACCTTCCGGACGGATTAACTTAATTAATTGAGCGTCATTGTTAACTAAACATCTTTTGCAAGTGAGCGCTGCGTTTGGAGTGTACATTTTAATTTCATTGGGTCATGCTAGGACTAGGATAGTTGGGATTAATTATATAAGTTACAGAACATGCATGTAGGACCGTGAACTAGGGTAGTAGCTAGTTAGCAGATGATAACATGGCCAATTTGTGCAAAACTTCATTCAAATCAATTAACCAATCTACAATGCATTGCAATCATTAGCACGATTATTAAACGGTGAGTATTCTTGTGGAAATGGTAGTTGTTTAGATCTAGAGGCAGCTGCCAACGGGTACGGTACGTGGTTATGATTCGGCATGAACACGCGGACCTATGAATATTTGGAAGCTAGGATAATTTTCTTTGAAATCATGTTTCTTTTAGGGCTATTTTGATATGCCAGGATTCTGGTCCATCTATATGGAATGGAATGGGCCAAAATTCTAACATGCCAATAGAGCCCTTATAGGATTTTTCTATAAATTAAGGGACTTCCTTCCCATTGTATACACAAATCAGAAATGAATAAGTACAACTTTTTCATACACATTGTGTCTCTCATATACTGCTTATTTTATTGTTAGTAGGGTCTTGTTAGATGCATCCATCAATAGTAACACCTATTTTATGAAATTCATGCAAACAATTCCATATGTGCAACTAATGAAAAGGCTCTGCAAGTTACTCTGACCTTAGGGCATCTCCAACCTACGCCTCATCTCACCCCCTATCTCATTTTTTAGCAAATTTCACTCAAAACCCCTCTCCAACCAGTTCCCTACTCCTCTCCCTATCCTATCCCACTTCCTATTCTTCCTCCCATCCTCCCCAAAGCCAGGGAGCACAATTTGCCTCTCTATCCCAACAAATTTTAAAGAATTCTTTTCATAATGTTTTATCCTGTAACAAATGCCATGATTAAAAGACCAACTGATATGTTTTTAATGCTCTTGCGGTGCTATTGCATAGCAGCATATTTGAATATGTGAATATTGATTTCTATGAAACTAGAAACACACATTAAGAAAATTATTCTAATATTACAATTTTTAGTAAATTCTAATGTAATTGATAGAAATTTTGATTCGTTGAACGGCAAAACATGGCTAGATTGTAAAATTGTAGTTACAATATATATTAGTTCTAAATTTAGCTATTCAAATATGAATCGGTTATAAATTTGGTTTGTGGTTGTTATGAAATATTAATAAAATATAGGTAGATGAAATATAAGGAGCCAAATATAGGAAGTTGGATGTGATGTTTTAAAAAATAGAGAGGAAATCTTGATAGGGAGGTCCCTATTTTCAGTTATAGAGAGAAAAAAATAGAAAGCTGGTTGGAGATGCTCTTAGCTATTAGATTCTGATACCTTGCATTCTTTTCAGTTGAATACATTTTTTGCGGAGACAGTTGAATATGTTGCCGTGGAATGGACGGTGATTGCCGAGCAATTAGATGAAATCAGCCTGAACTCAGGCAAATGGATGTTTGAACTTAAATCAAAATAACACAGCAAAAGAGCACCCCAAATACTCGCATACGACTCATAGTTAAACCCATAGCTGAGTCAACACAAGGACAAATACCAGATGGGTAGTTTTGGTAAAAACGAGTATGATAGATCCCAAACTCAGACCACAGGAAAACATAGCAACCCAAGTTGGGTATCATTGTTTCGGCTAGAGATTCTTACATCTAGAAGGTGAGAATTTAGAGAAGTCGGTGTTTTCTAACTTCTGAATTCTAGTTTATTTTTAGATTCTACCACTATTAATTCTTATAATCTGATCTAGAATCTAAACTGTTTATTTTAACTTTAGATTTTAGAAGTACCCGTAACTATTAGAAGCTGGAATACCTAAGCTCTTAATCAGCAGAAGCAGGACATAGCAGAGTCGAAATAGGCCAAGAATTCGTATCAGGTAACGGAAAACAAGTAATGCCTGTTAACTTCGTGTCTCAGGGCAAATATGAGTTAGATAACCCTAAAAGCAGCACTAGAAAATATGGTAGGTTGACTCCACTCCAACGGGAATAGGCCCAAAATTCGGTATTGGAAAACAAGCAGACCGGCCCGTTAACTTCCCGTTTCCACCGAAATAAGAGTTAGAAAGCCCACAAGCAGAAATAGAAAATATGATAGGAGGGAAAAAGCAAGCGACAATCAATACATCAAGCTTATCAATTATGGTCTGTACCAGCTGAGATGGACTACTCAAATTGGTATACATCGATGACATATTGTTTTGATTTTAATACTAGTCATCTATATCTATA
>KE372717.1:36028-54512 GCA_000418225.1 Zizania latifolia | reverse complement strand
CCAATCCATGTATCTGCAACGTAAGCCCACTTCTGTAATATCCAAAGCTCCAGCAAGTATTTTCTCCTGAAGAATTCTGATTCCATCAATCTAAGAACAAATCACATGATTCTGGTTTGATCCTATACATGGAGATGCTTCCATGCTATTTTCTGCTAAACACTCATGACAAGAACAGCTACGGCAGGCAGGAGGGGCAGGGAGCTGCCATGAGCAACCAAGCCCAGTGAGCTGCAGAACATAGCTAGCAGGTGTGCTTGGCTATAGATAGTCAGTGAGGCAGTTATGAGGTTGTCCAAGCAGACAGTGAGTTGTCCACTCCATTTGCATGGAGTATGGTGAAAAGGTGGCTATACATGTGGAGAACGCTGACTACACGCCAGGAGGATGACTGAATTCTCCAGGTGCATGTGGAGGAGGACGAGATCTTGCCTGAATGCATTGCGAATACAATAATAGAAAGGTTTATTCACAACCAAATTTGGTGCAGATGGGCAAGCTGAGGTGACAAAATAAGCATGGATATCGTTTGTAAGGGCCACTCAGGCAGATCATCATGAGGCAAGCAATACATAAATAATCTTTAGGGTACGTATCTCTCCCTGCATTTGTGGCCACAACATGGTCACACTGCTTGGGTTCAAGGCCATCTAATTTAGCATGTGAGAACAGAGGGGCTAGCATACAGAATGGCAAACAGGAACCACATGCAAGTTGAGCGCGCTAGTGGTGCAGGCTTAATCGAGGAGTTATCCAGGGAAGTTCCATGGGTCAGCTCGCATATTCTGCATATTAGTTGGTTCAATCCTTGGTTACTTTAAATAGGTTTACCACATCTCTATTAAATTTGTTAGGCATCCAAACTAACTTAAAGAGGGATTAGGCTAAGTGTTGATCAAGAAGGAATGAAGTCCCTTCTATCTCTTATTCTCTTCAGCATCACTCAATGTGCCTCCTCCCTTCTCTGCCATACCAAGGCATCACAATGACTGTGTTGAGGTGAGATCCTAACCTCTCACCACCCACAACAATGCCCTTTGTTCCCTTCACAAGGCCATAACATCAGATATGGTGAGATAACTCAAGTTAGATATTTATGAAGTGAATTAATTCAGATAAATGAACTAATGTATTTATTTCAAATAATCAAAGGCAAAAGAAAAAACGAGCCAATAACTCAATAAGTTGTTCTTATAAGACAATTTTTTATCAGATGCATGACATGCATCAATAACTCCAGAGAGTTTGCACTAAGGGTTTAGGAGCATGCAGTGAATACTCTATTCTCATATGGTCAGAATATGTAAGATGGAAAGAAACTAAATATCATGCAGGCATTCAAAGAAGTGAGATCAAAATTACCATGTTCCTCACTTGTCTGTACAGAAAGCCAGTGCCTTCAACCTCAAGCTGTAAGATAGCACCCTGTACAACAAACAGAAAAAAATGACAGGTCAAACAATACCTAATGTCAGATCAATTGAATGATAACACAATGAAAGGAAAACAATACTTAATGCTACACTTTTCAGAGTGAAAAGGCTAAAACCAGGTAATGGGATCTTCAATTACCATTTCAACAACATCAAAGCGCATAATCTTCTTTATGGGACTGCGTACACGATCATTGTGTACTGCATTGGCGAAAGATGTAAAGTCATGTATTCCAACAAAATGCTTTGCAGCCTCCCTCATAGCTTGTGAATTGAGTTTATACACACTATGGTAAGCATAAAGATTATGAAAGGGATCCATGACTGTTCCATTATGAATCTTGTAATGATAAATTTTGCTCCTTGTGGATGTACGGGCATGGAATTCAGGATGTGCAGCACTAATTTCTCTCACTCGAATCTCACGTGGAAGAAGCCCATTGATTGCGGTGTGAATGCTATCAAGACAATTGTAGGCAAAAGGTGTGGTGAAATGCGCCACCTGGATAACAACAAATACGATATGTTATTCCACCATTTATCACAATATTACATAACCCCAAAACAAGCAGTGCAGGATATAAGTGAGACTATGTATATTAACTTGAACCCTTGTTTACAGGTACGTTAAGATAATTAGACCTGACCCCATGCATGAACACCTGTATCTGTCCTGCCAGAACCAACCAAGCAGAGCTCCTTGCGATCTAGCTTAGTGATGTGTGTTAGTGCATTCTCAATACAACATTGTATGGTTGGTGGTGATGGTTGATACTGCCAACCTGAAACATGATTGTAATCAGAGGTTTGAGTTTCAAAATTCTAAAGTTCTGATCACAATCTAAGTGGTGTTCACACAGAATATCAAGCAAGTTAGTTTATATAATTGATGGATGATAGGTGAAGTATACGCCACACAAAAAGTTAAATATTCAGTTAAACAGGGGAATATTCCATCTTGCTGCATCAGATAATTAGGAACACGCTTCAGAGAACACATGATAAAATTGCAGAATAGATCTCTAGTGAGTTGTTCAAAATAAATTATGCTCACATGCGCTAATGATACATCAGCCACATGTTCAGAACTTCATATCAGTGGCAGCTCATGGTCATAAACAAGAGATAATAAAGTGGGAAGAAATCAGAACTGATGTGTTTTGCAACAAATATAGGTAAACCAAATCCAAAGAAACACGAATGGACTATGTTTGGACCTGGCAGTTCTTTATGTAGAAGCAGATCCCAACTCACTGTTGATAAATGCTTTTTACGACAACTAGAAGTGAACATTGCAAAGGCAATGAGTCGATCATGAGCACTCATCAGTTCTCACAACGCCTTCTCTGTGTACTAACAACCACTTTTTATATCTTTCAGGTAAGTCCTGGAAAAGGACTAACATTTTTTAGGGGATTCAGTCTTTCCTGTGATAAAATCTCAAGCGAAGGAAGATCAAGGTATACTCCAAATCACCATAATTCTTTGGATGCTCACCAAATATGAGCTTTCCTTATTCAGGTATTAATATCCAATGATGTAAAGATGTCCTGGTATGGTACTTTTTTCTAATTGAAATAATAATGATAATTCTATTGCCAAATCTAAACATTTGGCCTATCACCACTCTGTCAATAGCTTCTCTTTTCATCCGAACAACCTGAAATCTCCTTAGTGAATGAACCTTTTTGCTTTTTTTAGCACACTTTCATGGATAACAGCGAAATCTAATGCTCATTCCCATCACTCAATGCAATATGCTTCGTTGTGAAGTACCCAAATTCCAAACAATCCATCACCACCAAAGAACCTAAAAAACGCTAAAAAATAACTGCGTGAAGGAGACCAAGCACCTTTGAACTTGGTCCCGTCGTAGGCGATCACCATACGCCACTTGTGCGCTCCCTCCGTCCGCGCCTTGTCGGCGTCGTCGGCGTCCTCCGCCGGCGGCACCGCAAAATGGCCGCCATCCCCGAGCTGGGACCCTCCTCACGTCAGATATGAATGGAAAGGAAGGGAGTGTGGAGGGAGACGAGAGGGGCCGTACCGAGATATTTCCACCGGCGGCGGCGGCGGCGGCGGCGGCGCGAGGAGGCGGGGAAGCGAACGGGAGGGCTGCTAAACCCAGCATATCCAAATTCTCGACCCGATGCGGAGCGAGCGAGACTACACGTGGCCACGTGGGTAGAGTTTGGCTTTCCCCGCCTATGTTATACAGCGAGAATACACTGTTACTGTTACAAAGCTAGATGTGCTCTCTTCTTCAACGGCGTAATCCTACGCGTCAAGAAGTCAAACACGACTTGTATGCGGTCAACCTGGCCAGCCTTAACTCATGCATGAAGGCCATAGAGCATTGGACTATGATTACCTGCATATACTCGACAAATACATAATAAGGAATCAAGAAAAAATTAAACAAAAAACCAACCAGCACGACACTACAGTAGCACTAAACAACCACTTGCTGTTATAGGGCTAGATAACGAGCTAGCTCGGCTCGTTACGTTAACATAACGAATAGAAAACTCAGCTTAGTTCGACTTGATCCAGCTTACGAGCTAACTCTTTAACAGATAATCAAATAATAAACATTTAAATAAGAGAAAATTTTGTATATGCTACTGAAAGTTCGCCGGTTCATATATATGTCATTGAAAATTTGTTGTTTTTATATATGCCACTGCTTCAATTTTTTATGTTCATATATGTCGTTGTCGTTTGTTTCAACCGTTAGTCAACGTTAGTTTTTTTCGAAATGCTGAAACTGACTTTAGCTTACAAAGCTAGCTAGCTAGCTTTGCTCTCAGCCGGTCTCAGTTGCGCTGGATTAAATGAGTGATTGGTATGCGCGTGCCGGGCGAAGCAAGTGCTAGCTGATCACGTAGCTTAAATCATTCTTGATTTTTAGTGAGCTGATGGCAGTTTTGGTATTTAAAAAAAAACTAACGTTGACTAACGGTTAAAACTAATGGCAATGTCATATATGGACACAGAAAATTAAACCAACAACATATATAGGAACAGTAAATTTTCAGTGGTATATATAAGAACCAGTGAACTTTCGGTGACATATACGAAATTTTCTCTTTAAATAATTAGATATCAAATATCAAAATATAAAATAAATAGAGTACATAAGGTTCCAAAATTCAAGCATCCATAATTTTATTATTATTTCTATGATTCCATTAACCCATCACCCATATTATTTGTTTCATACTTCCATACGATAATTCTATAGGTCATATTAATAAACTTATAATAGCAAGTTATCAAGTAATAACTAGTTAATAGCAAATAAATTAAAAAATAATGAGTCTCACACTTTCATATATATATTGTTTTGTTGTTGCTTTAGTAGGTTAGGCTAACTATTTGAACTGAGCTCATTAAGCTCGTGAGCCAACTCGAACTCACTCGTTATACTAACGAGTTAAAACACCAACTTAGCTCGTTAGTAAAATATAGCGAGCTAATGAGCTAGGAGTTTTTTGTCCAGCCCTAGCTGGTTGTTTGCTCATGCATACAACTGGGTCCTAGTGGCTAGCACAACAACGTGCCCCCTAACGATTGGGAGCCGGCAATGGAGAACAGGCGACGGGGAACGTGCGTCGGTGATGGGGAATTGGCTATGGAAACAAGTGAGTAGTTTTTCTTTGCCTAAAGTCCTGAAGGGTTGCTGGCTATATCTAGTTAGGTTTTTTTTTTCTTTATTGGTGTTTGAATTCGGCGAATCGGCTAATTGTTCATCAAAACCAAATCAATTATCGATAGTCGAATATTATTGATTTTTTACCCTAACTGAACACCGATAACCGATTTAACCGACTTTTTTCGTTAAATCATGTCGGTTCAATTAATCGATTCCTAGGTTCAAAGAATGCTTTTTAGTGTACATCGGCTGCATGCTGCGATGCTTGTTTCCTTTTTTCTTAAGAGAAGGAACCATATTTCTTTCAAGTGAAAAATAATTATATTTGTAACTATCCTAAAGATTAAACTTCAAAAATTAATCTTAAAATTAAATATTAAAATAGAAATTTAATATAACTTTATAGATGACAAAACAAACACGGATAATCTAACCTTAAAAACCTTGGTACTCAAGGCAAAGCGTCCAAGAAGGCAAGAAGTCTCCCACGATAAAAAACCAGGCGCAAGGATCCGCCGGGCGGCGCTAACACAAACGCGAGAAGTGAGGGGAAAGGAAAAAAAACTGTCTCGTCGTCTCGAACCTTCTCGCCGCCCTAACCCTTCCTCCTCCTCTTCTCCTACGCGACCCCCGCCCCCGCCCCCGCCCCCGTCCGCCCCTCCGCCGCGGCTGTTCTTCTCTGCCCGCTGATATGGACGACAGCTGCGTGGTGTGCGCGGACGCGCTGGAGTGGGTAGCCTACGGGCCCTGCGGGCATCGCGAGGTGTGTTCGACCTGCGTCGTCCGCCTCCGCTTCGTGATGGAGGACCCGCGCTGCTGCATCTGCAAGACCCACTGCCCCTCCGTCTTCATAACAAAGGTTCGTTGCTAGGGTTTCCTCAGCCCTAGACCCCTAGTCAGGCTATTGGTCTGTGGCGTCGGAGCGTGTGTGGATCTCGTCGGGTCTTTGGTCGGTTAGGGTTTCCATGGGTTTGGAATATGGGGCCCTTGCTAGTGGAATTGGATGATCTTATGGTGGCGAAAATTTGATCAATAGCATGGCAAATTGATTATGTTGATCTTGATGTCTGATTATGTGAGCTTAGGTAAGTGTATGAACTGGTTCCTAGGAATTTGGGGTTCAACTGAACATAGTTACACTGAGAAAGATGACGATGATTTTGAATGTAGCAAATCTATTTAATAAGAAAATCTGTTGTCTTGGCACTTCACGTTTAGGATTTAATGGGAATATGAGATGCTATGGTTCCTGTTCTTCTCTTCATACATGGCATTGCAATGTACTAACCTTTTAGTATTAGTATGATGGATTAAGATGCTTTAGGTTTAGGCTTATGATAGAGCTAGAAACTTGTGGTTAACTTTATTAATAATAATTAGTTAGGCTTCCCTGTCTGAGCTATCAACAATTGTTCTGTAGTAGTGTAGTGTTTTATGTGTACAGAGAAAAAATGTGTAATGATCCTTTAATTTTCTCTAATGTTTTCACTATAAAAGCAAGTTTACCTTCATGCTATTTAATCGATTGGCTGATTCTGTGCAGATGCCATATATAAGTTATTGTTACTTTTCTCTGATTCTGTTCTATAAAATGAGATGAAAGCCATTTTATAAATATACATTAAAAGATGGATCTGATGTCGAAAGGATTGCATGTGCAAAGTCTGCATGTGGGTTTTACAATTTTAATTATGGATCTTTTATCTTTGCTCACATAATTTAACAGGCTATGGGTGATTACACAAGAGTGATAAATGATTTCTCTGTTTTTCCCCCTGGGGCAACAGAGGGAAAGGTGGGGGAGTACTGGTACCATGAGGACAGCCAGGCTTTTTTTGATGATGCTGACCACTACAAGATGATACAGGCAATGTGCCGGCTTTCTTGTAGTTTATGTGACAAAGCAGAAGATCAGGCTGCTCAGGCAGCCCAAAGAAGGCTCAGAAGCAAGTTTAGGAGCATTGAACAACTGAAGGGGCATTTGTTCCATCAACACAGGTTATACATGTGCAGTCTTTGCTTGGAAGGGAGGAAGGTGACATTCTTGACCACTTATGTGCTTTTTTCTCCTTAAATAGTTATTGTTCATTTCATTGTATGATGCATTCTTAATGAATTCAGAATGAAATCCTAGACCATCTTGGGGAATGACCTAGCTACTTTACTTATGTTGACATATTTTGCTCACTATATGGTCCTATTCATTTGTGCGGTTGGTAGTGGTTTATTGTTGATACAAGTACTTATGCTTTGGATGTCAGCTGTAAAATCTTAGAAAAATCTTAATAAGAACTTGGTGAAAGACCTTTTACTTTCCATCATATGCTACTTTTGCTTTGTGTGATGAGTGACATTCTTTTTCGGAAATGGAAATTGGAAGTTCTTGCGAACTAAAGGAATTCTTAACTTTTTTAATATAACATGCAGTGATACTTTGTCAGGAGGGTGGTAAAATTTAGAGGTTTTAGTGTATGCCTAACTGTCCCTTGTGCAATATAGTGGTATGCCATTTCCCCATCCTAACAGGTACTGCATATTTTTTGTTGCTTTGAAAGGTGCTATGCTTATGGAAATCTGTGCGTAAACTGATAGACTATAGCACACATTATGTCTTTCTTCATAATGTAGTACTGTTCTAAGTTCTATCTTCCAACCAACTGATAATTGATGCGCTTGATTGCTTTTGACTTAGTGGTGTTTAATGGCCAATAGCACCCACTATGTTCCTTTTCAATGGAGTAGGTGAATTTGTGAATTCGTGGACTTATCTGGCAGCATCTCCAATGTCTCAGCATATGCATACTCTAATTTTGATTCTGTGACCACTGCAATGCATATTTATAATATCATTCATTACATTTTTTTGCTCTTGTGATGGTAGTTTGATGAACTAGTTGATGTGTTGGCCAGGTGTTCATTTGTGAACAGAAGCTTTATACAAGGGCACAGTTAAATCAGCACGTAAAAACTGGTGACTCTGAGGTGGATGGCTCTGAGGTTGAGCGGAGCGGATTTTCTGGGCATCCAATGTGCGAATATTGCAAAAGCCCATTTTATGGGGATAACGAGCTTTACACACATATGTCCCGAGAACACTATTTATGTCATATATGTCGAAGGTATTGTGCAACCTTTATTCTTAGCTACATTGGAGTCACAAGCCTGTGTGATGTGCTAAACTTATGATTGGTTGCAGACAACATCCTGGGCTGTATGACTATAGTTATTTCCAGAATTATGATGATTTAGAGGTATGTTGGCCCAAATGGATATGTTTAGATTTTCAGTTCTTATTGACATATCTGTATACCAAGTTATTTCTTTCATTTACTCTGTGCCGCAAGCTTACTCGTGTGTTACATTTCCAGTTACCATTTTGGCAGCATCCTAATGTACTTTTTTATGAATTCAACCCAGTTGCATTTCCGTAAAGATCATTTCCTCTGTGAAGATGAAACCTGTTTGGCCAATAAGTTTGTAGTCTTCCAGAGTGAAGCAGAGCTCAAGGCAAGTATATTTAGTTGTATTATATGCTCAGTTACTGGATTAGACTCTAGGTTACTCGTTTCAACACTGTCTGGTTTGTTTATTTGTCCAGAGACATAATGCTATGGAGCATGGCGGGCGGATGTCTCGTGCTCAGAGGAATGCGGCACTTCAGGTGTGTACCTGGTCCTGGGATTTCTCATTCTTGCGCCCTAAGATATCCCCTGTATCCAGTCTGCTTATTTATAGAAATACTAAAATTTCTTTGGTGCTATTTTTTCTTTTTGGCATTGTCAGATACCAACTAGCTTTATATATCGAAGAAACGAGCAAGATGAAAGACGCGGTAGAGGTAGGGGACGTAATGCACACCGTGATGGATTTGACCGGGATATCCCATCTGTGCAAAATGGCAGTGCAACTACAGATAACGGCCTCCCTAGTCGAGTTGATAATTTTACAGGGTCTTTACAGTCACTAAGTGCCACTTCTAGTTCTGGGCGAGGAGAAACTGGCCAAAGCTCAGGCAATGGTTGTGTGCTTGAGGACTTGTCCTTTCCTCCTCTTCAAGACCAGGATATCCCTGATGCAAGGATGGATTCTGTTCCTGATGATACCTCATTCCCTTCCCTCTCAGAGCAGCAATCAAGATATGCACACATTCTTAGTCAGAGCTCAAGGGGTTCTGCCAGGCTTGGAGATGAGTCATTATTCCCTCCATTACCGGGGTGTAGCAACAAGGGTTCTGCTTCTGCTCAGCAGGGGCTACAGAATCTAGCAAAGAACACACTTGCGTCAAGGCTTCAGCAACGTAGCAAGGGCAATGTGAAAGTATTGCATCCTACCCGTCCTCGCCCTGCTGAAAATCCTGAATTAGTCCCTCCTGTTTCTAGTTCCACCCAGATGTGGCCTACACCTGATCAGTGGTTACATCAGTCTAGCTCTTCTCAACTTCGGATTGGAAGTCAATCAACGAGGGAAAATGGGGTTATGCCATCTGCCTCCAACTCAGCATGCAATCCTGGAGGTGGAGCTCCAAACAGGATGAAACACTCTGTCTCTACGCCTAATCTTGTGTCTGGCAGGTCCTCAGTTCAAGCATCATCAAGTGCATCTTATGGCAACAATATAAAACAACAGCCACCACAAAGCAGCCAAACATTGCCTTCTGTGGATGATGTTCGTGCTGCCAATAAAACCCTGGTTGAAAGAATACGCAGTGCTTTAGGTATGGATGAGGATAGGTACTCTGCATTTAAAGAAATTGCTGGTGAATACCGTCAAGGCGTCATTGATACTTCAAATTATCTTTCATATGTTGAGCAATTTGGTCTTTCGCACCTTGTGCCTGAAATGGCTAGGCTATTACCTGATCCCCAGAAGCAGAAGGATCTTGCTGATGCCTATTACACCAATATACGCTTCAAAAGCCTTCAAGAAAACAGTGATGGTTTAACCATTGCCGCAAAAGAAGGTAACCGCAAAAAAAGAGGGAAGGGAAAAACTCCTGATGTTACAGAAACTATTGCTGCTAAGGATGTGAAGGATTCGTTAGCAGATAGCTTTCTGGACACTGTAAGGAAGCTTCAGTTGAACAAGTCTCAGGAAGGAGAGGCTGAGGTGTTGTCAAGGGATGGGTATCGATCTTCCAGGGGAAAGATCCAACTATTAACTGAAGGTTCATCATCTAGTACAGATGTGGGTGCAGACGTTGCTTCTGGTGCCACTTCAAAGGCTTCTGGTGCCAAAGATGTTGTGGGCAAGGAAGGAGGTAGTAGCAGCAGCAATAGCAATAAACAATCAAAGAAAACTTCAAAGTTTCTAAGAGCCAGGTTAGGTGATAACTCGTTAGCTACATTTGATTTGAGTCGTCCTAATCTGAGCCCTGAACGACCAGAAAGGGTACCCCAAGGCCCACAGATGGGGGTGCCTGTGCGAGGTGTTTGGAAAACTGGAGGGGGGCAGAAGCTCTTTTCGAGCAATGGAAGGAAGTAAAATCATTTTGGAGGTGCAGTTTGACTTTTGAATTGATCCGGTCAATAGTGCAAGCAGCCTGTTGCCAAACTTGTACATTTTGTGATCGGTGGTTCAGTGGTCATGGAAAAACTTCATTGATATTGAAGATTACTCTGTTTGAATTACGTTTCACTTTTGAATTTTCTTTACCAAAACTTAAGCCTGAGACCTGATATAGACACATAGAGTCATGGTGTGACATCTTGTTTCTGGCTAGATACATCCATCGAGTCCTTGTTAGACGGTATATCACATGAAAACTCTGGCAAATATTATAAGGGACTTTCTTACTTCGATGTCATGATGCACAGAAAAGCATTTACTGTCTGTGGTCAGGGCACTAGAGCTGTCAATTGACTCCTTTCATATAAGCTTCAAATGGACTGTTCTCCGTCCTAGTTTTAAAAACTGTCAATTGTTGAATGCTTGGTTACTCGCCTTGCATTAGTGATGCATGCAATTATTTGGTCACCCGATTGAACGCCGTGATTCGTGTTCCCGCATAAAGGCCTGTCTCTGCAGGTCGTGTCTTTGATCCATCCCTGCATCCCTATCAGCGGGCTCGCCTCCGACGCCAGAGGCACAAAGTCTCATTGATCCATCATCCATCCCACCAGCGGTACCGGGTTAACTGTGTACCCTGAGGGCAACCGGGTTATAGCCATTGGCACTCATTTGAGGACATTCAGTTTAATCTTTGGTTTATTTCCGAGAAATGTTATATCATTTCTTATGAAATTTTCGTTATTCATATCTTTTCTATCTGAGTTCGATTATCCGTTCAGATTCCATAAATTTTCGTTATTCATTTCTTATAAAATCTATATCATTTGAAGAGTTTCAGATTATAGTTTATGTCAAAGCTCCCTAAATAGATCATAGTTCATACCTAGCTGGCAAACGTTTTGATCAAAATTAAATTAAATGGTTTATGCAGGATTGTAGGATATTTTGGATGGTAGCGTGTTTACGTGAGATACCGAGCTACAGACGGCCCGCGTAACTGGTCTTGGTCTCTTTGACAGTTGGACCCTCGCTTGCTCCGTATCCTCGTCGATCCCCCGACCCCTCGACCTCGCTTCCGTCTTCTCGCTCGTTCGCCTTCGCCTGCGCCGAGCAGAGGCGATCTCCATCCCGCGATTAGCTGCGCCGGCCTCCTGCTACTGTGCTACATCCCCGCTGGTGAGAAATCGCACGGACATCCTCTTTCTCGTTTCTCGCTACCCACAGCTTTTCTCTTTGCCTTGACCTTAGCTTCTCTTCTAGATCTGGAAGCTGTACCCCAATGTCCCACGCTAGGCCCGCTCCCGTGACTAGTCTGTCGATCACGGTGATGACGCTGAACCTGCGCGAGGGGGAGCAGCCGAGCGAGAGCCCCAACAGCTGGGAGAGGCGCCGCGACATCTGCGTCAGCGTTATCACCAGCTACTCCCCCACCATCCTATGCACTCAGCAAGGTGAGGAGGAGTGATGCAATACGCGTGGAGCCTGGGCTGTTGCTCCTTTTATTGCCATGAAATTAATTTGGGTGAATTCGTCTGATATGATGCGGTTTTTTGTGTGTATTGCTGTTAGATGTAAGTAGAGTTTGATCCACGGACTAGGCTGGGACTTGAGATGATGCCTGCGAGAGCAAGGGTTTCTTGCCAGAGAGGAACTGCCCAATGCTACTGTCACTAGCTGCTGGGTTCGCTTGTTTTGATTTGTTCATTATCAGAATTAGTCATGTCTTTTCGTACTGGGATCTGAACTCTGGATTAGAGCTCTAGAGTCACTAACATTTGCACACGCTGATCAGTTGTTTGGGGTTTATGGCTTTTTATTTCCCATGTTTTGTTTTCAATTGCTTATCAGCTAATTCTAGGCTTTAAATAAATACTCTGATGTGCAGGATTGAGGTGGCAGCTGGACTATTTACAGCAGTGCCTGCCTGGTAATGCTCTCTCTCCACGCAATTTTACTCCTTTACTTGCATGTCCGATTAGTTATTATCTAATAATAGAGATGCTAAACTGTGTCACTTGCTCATTTAGGAATACAGTTAGTAATTTGTCCCTACTATCACATTTGAACTAGTTGTTATAGCTGTTGCATGAAGGAAGTGTGAAACAAGTAAACGTGAAAGAAGTAGGTCCTGTTAATTAGTATTCTATTTACAATTCAAAGCGGAACCATACTTTTTTCTAGGACAGTATAAAAGATTACTGATTATTTCACTAGTTTTGAGCTCTCCTGAATAACTTATGCCAGTTGTAAGTTGCAACCATATAATTTATCAAAGGAAGTCTACATTTTAAAAATACCTGGCAGCATAATAAATAAACCAATGTAATTAATTGGTCATCATACTAATTAACTACATGTTTGCACGATCCACGCTGGGGACCAGGCCCCTGCCGGACCTAACTTGTCTCCACCCCTGCATAAATTGAACTAACTTGTATAATTTTATCCAGATTTGTCCTTTAGACATTAGTAACTATACTTGTTCTAAGGTTCACATTTTTTTTTGAAAAAGGTGTAGCGAAGAGGTGAAGAAAAGCCTTTTGCATGATGATTTGGTACCCAAACTGGATGCATTTTCATGATTGCAAGTTTGAACCTACTCGATATATTCCACTAACTAAAATACCAAAGTGTTATCTATGCTTTCTTGGTAGTACAGTGCTGTGTTAATCTGTTTATCTGCATGAACAGAGAATTTTAATTGCAAGATGTTGCACTTATCCAGGCTATGAGCAATTTGGGATTTCAAGAAAAGGCTCACATGACAACACTGATGAATATTGTACAATATTCTATGAAAAAGAGAAGGTGGAACATTTCTGATCAATTTTTCCCCTATTCTTAGTTATTTCCACATTCAAACATTATTAAAAATAGTGTTCTTTTTCATAGATGAGCTGAACTACCTATGATATTTTGATGAAGGTGGAGCTTACAGAAGGTGGTACCTTTTGGTTGTCAGAATCTCCTTCAATGCCTGGAAGCATTTCATGGGGAGCAACTGCACCCTGCATTGCTACATGGGCAATATCCTTTGGCATGATGCTTTTGTTGCATATTATTCTATCATCATTTATTCTACATTGGAATTATGGAAAGTTGTTGCCTTAACATGATGTACACACATTTAAACTCAAGCGAGTAGAACCACCTGGGTTTAGCTTCCAGATTGTGAATACAAACCTTGATGAAGATAGTCCTCGAGCTCGTAGACGAAGTGCTTTGCTAACATGGCAACACATAGCATCTTTGCCACCAAATTTGCCAGTGATCTACTGTGGTGGATTCAACACACAAAAGGAGTCTATGACTGGGCGGTTTTTGCTCGGTAGATCCAGGTATAGTTTGATGGAGGGTGAAATTTTTCTTTAATCTAACTTGGTGATTTATATGAAATTATTGTGGGTTTGATGTTTGTCTCGTTGTTTCATTTATATTCCATTATTATCTTGAGAACCAACATTTATCATACTATATGATGTAACTATGCTTATTTATCACATCTAGGAATTTCTACAGCATTAGCTAAGGATAAAAATTCCAACTTCCATTTTCAGATTTCCCTTTTTCTTTTTCCACTGCTTATATGTAATTTCTAGAATAAACATTCCGATATTAATATATCTGTATTTTTTTTTAAAAATTATTCAAACATTAGATTGTCATGTGATAAATATAATATTCACCTCCTTTTTAACAGAGACATTTGCTTAAGAAGTCCTCAAGTATTAAACGCAACATGAAATATATATTATATAGATATACCTACCTTAAAGCGAATGTGGTTTCTAATGATGATTGTGAAAGGGCAAATGGATGTGTTCATCACATGGTCATTTCTTCAGAGTATGGATTGTGGATTAGCTTGAAATAAAAATTTAATGGGGTTTTGTTTGGGCTTTAAGTGGTCATTTGGACTGCTAACTGCTTACATTGTTTCAAGTACCTTGATTATTAATAATGTTATTCTATTGAGACTTTTGTGATTTATTTTAGTGTGTTATTGATGCACTCTCTTTTGTTATGTTGATTGACATACCTCCTTGCGATATAATTACAGAGAACATGGTGTTGTGGGTGATATGAGAGATGCTTGGCCAAATGCTCGTGTCCGCAAAAATGTTTCACTGATACATACATACCATGGATTTAAAGGTATCCCCTTTACTTCATTTAGGTCACTGGTTTTCTGATCCCCATGTTACGAAGAAATGAACGTAGGGCTGTGACGGCTGTCACAGTTTACCATGTTCTTTTTACATAAAAGGGCATTCACTGCATGTGAAGAAAAAACATTGATGTGGTATGCGTGCAGTCTGTGACAGGGGAATGATCCACCTGCACAAACTAAACTGCCCTGAAGACTTTATATCAAGTTATACTTTAGTTATTTGTTTTTTTTCAGAAAGTTTAGTACTCCCTTCCATTCATTAATCTTGGGTGTATTTTGGCTTTGTACAAGAATTAAGAAAGTGATGAAATTAAAGAGTTATGCTACGAAATCACTCAAGTCATAATTGTTTTCGATTGATGAAAAATTATACTTTGTTTTTGATTGATGAAAAATTATACTTTGTTTTTGATTGATGAAAAATTATCAGATAATTCCTTATATACCACTGAAAGTTCACTCGTTTCCTTATATGTCACTCACTCTCTCACTGACATGTGGGTCCTGGGACCACATGTCAGTGAGAAAATGAGTGACAAATAAGGAATTGTATGAACTTTCAGTGACATATAAGGAACTTTTTCAAAAATTATATTGTCTTTATGTCAATGGCAACAAAACGAACGCAAGAGGGAGTGAAAATAAATAGGGTATTGTTAGAAAAGATCCATGATTTTTTCATGCAATCCTCATATTTATTAACAACCCTTCTCAAAAGTCAAAACTATATACCTTGTATTTCTTGATGAAGGGAGCTTGTTATTAGCATATGTATCCATTTGTTTGTTGGTTTGTTGGGTGTTAGGACTGGCCTACTTAGGAGACAGCATCATCATTATTCAAGGAAGACTACTTTGTCTTCACAATCTCTTTTATTTTCATCCCCTTCATGTGCATCCAGTGACTGGCATCATGACCCGGTCTCAGCAGCCAGCTGGTACCTCTTGCATCTACTGTCTGATCACTATCCCAGGGACACATCACATATAAGTAGCTAGCATTGAAGCTACATATTTTCTGCAAATTTATGAGGCTTTACTGCCTAATGCATGAGAAGGCTAGCATTTCCTCGTATCAAAATTAAGAAATCAGATTAATGAAAGAAAGGTTTTGACACAAAAGATCATGGGAATGACTTGCATGTGTAGCTTGAAGTTTATATGCTGCATGATTCTATTATACAGTCTGCACTTTCAAGAAATATATCTCACTCCTCTGTTTGATGTGTTATGATTGTTTTTCTCGGTGGGTGATGATTCAAGTTGTTAAGGCATCGCTTAGGTGTTGGGCGCTTGGCAGTGGTCGCCGCGGCCATCGCCTCGCCGTATGCGAGTGTGGTGCCCACCTTGCCACATATTGCGTCCGGCCAAACCCATATTGCTTGAGGTGGATGCCTCATGGCCACCGCAGACTGGATGAATTCAACCTTAGGATGAATTCAACATTGATGATGATGACTATTGAATATGAGAGATTAGAGTGTTGGACTCCTGGTTGTTGCTATTTTCTTATTTGTGTTGATGGGTTTTAAAACTGTAATGTTATTTGTGTTAATGTGTCTTAAAACTGTGATGTTATTTGGTAACTTGTTATGCTATTTGAACTATTGCTAAGGAGGATGGACTTGTTTAATTATTTCTATTTGATGTGGTTCTGAATTTAAATTCCCGTTGCAAAAATTATTGTGCCATGTATATTTATGTGAAGTGAGTATGGCGTCCACCTCGCCGCATGCCATACTCTCCCAAAAGGTGTAAAGGTGGTTAGATGTCTCGTATCATCTTATTGCCATAATAACTATGTTCACCATCAGTTATTACTTTATATTATAACAATGACTCCATCAGATTCATTGCAGCTCTTGCTTGCCAATGCCTTCATTTTTCTAGTATTTCCTTTAGCAATCTTACGCATGACTGTCTTGCTGCAGGGGAGAAACAAGGTGCCCTAGAGTTTCTAAAATTAATATTTAGAGCACTTTGCCTCTGCTGGGATCGACAAACTCAGGACTTGCATATTGACTGGATACTGTTTCGAGGACGTCCCCTGGTTCCTGCACTCTGTGAAGTCATAAATGACAATATAGACGGTGTTTATCCTTCATCACATTTTCCCATATTTTCTGAATTTTTGCTTCCACGCTCCGTCCGCCTAGTGGAGGCATCATAGTTACTTTGTATCCCAATTGCTGCACCTTTTCTTTTTTTTTTCTCATGAATGTTTCCAGCCTTATTTTGTCTTTGTTTAAATTATTTATTTGTTTCTGTTTTCTACCTGTTTTGTTTTGTTTGCCTTGATCATACAAATGTACACCTGTGCAGCATCTCGTGTCTGGAGTTCGTTGCCTCAATTCTTATCATCTTATGTGCTTTACCTTCAACTCTTCAGTAGTGCTGCTACTCTTGTTGCCTCAGCATCCTTGCCTGCTGTTCTCCATGATCTGTATGCAGTTTTCATGTATTTACCTCTTTTGACGGCAGCATTGAGTTCTCAAATCTGTAAATAAAATTACAAATTGCCGAAGCTGTTGAAGGATGCCATTTCACTTATCCATATAAACCATGTTTTTGGGATCCTTTAGTGTTGCAAATTACAATATTGCATTATCAAAAGTGGTGTTTTTATACATATCCATCAGTTGGCAACTCAGAAAATTCTGGTTTCCTAGTCATTTTTACACTACCATGTCTCAGCTTTGGTGGTGTTGTAATTTTTTACGTTTTGTATTATTTTTGAAGTAAACTGCACATTGGCACATTGCGTTAGGTAGATCGAGTTATTTGTTGTTCGAATGTACATTCGGTCTCTCTTATCTCCATTCTAGTCTCAAGCTGTGTATAACAATATCTGTGGTGTGTTTCCTATAAAGATCCAACGAGTTATGGGTTGCTAATGCTGCATTTTCTCTGATCCACTGTTTTAAGTACCAAAATCTCAAACATGTATCTAGAATCACTGGAAAAGTGCAAAGTTTTTAGTTCTTTCCTAATTAAGTCTTTAAAAAAACACAGTAAGAGTTAGTTTGGCAGCCAAGATCCTCTGCACCCCCTACCAGCAAGCTGCTCCATTACTCGCCTGTGCCCGACCCGTTGATATGTTGCACGCGCCCATCTCGTCGCCACTCGCCGTGCTGCTCGAGGCCACGCCACCCAGACAAAAACATGAAGACACCAATGTGAATTATTATCTCTCGCCCGGTGTCGCCTGCCCGGAAAACCTGTCCCCAAACCACCTCATTGCCGCAGCTCCTACTCCCTCTCTCAGGATCCTCCATGATTGATGATTCCATCCTCTTTGTCACCTCACACTACCATTTCCTTCATTACCCTGTACCCTCTAATACTACCACAACTACTATGTACAGAGCCACAGAGGAGTCAGTGGTGTTAGGGGAGGTAGTGGTGTTAGGGGTGAAAGCATATCAGATACGGATGAAAACTAGTAATATCATATGTGTTTTTGTAATTTTCCTTGGATTTGGAAATAAAAACAGATATTCTAGATACAGAAACAAAAATGAATAATATCGAAACCAAAACAAATACATTTACAAAAATTTATCGCAACAAAACAATTGTATGTTGTCCATCAGAGTAATAATTTGCTCTCAAAATAAACTAACTAATGTGTATGCGTCTTTTTTATTTGTCTATATGATTCAAATTATGAGGCTAGCTTTTGGAAATCAATCAAGAATGCTAATTGCTAAATATTTTG
>KE372717.1:0-14975 GCA_000418225.1 Zizania latifolia | reverse complement strand
TGGCCAAGGAGCGCGAGGAGATCCTGAACGCCAACAACTCGAGCGGCCGCACCGCCAAGAACTTTTCCGGCCGGGAGCTGAAGCGCGCCACCGATAACTTCTCCCGCGACAACCTTCTCGGAGTCGGCGGCTACGGCGAGGTCTACAAGGGCGTGCTCGAGGACGGCACCCTCGTGGCGGTGAAGTGCGCCAAGCTTGGAAACACCAAGTCGACGGACCAGGTCCTGAACGAGGTGCGCGTGCTGTCGCAGGTCAACCACCGCAGCCTCGTCCGCCTCCTCGGCTGCTGCGTCGACCTCGAGCAGCCGCTCATGGTGTACGAGTTCATCCCCAACGGCACGCTGGCCGATCACCTGTACGGCGGCGTCGTGAGCCGCCCGCCGCTCCCGTGGCGACAGCGGTTGGTCATCGCGCACCAGACGGCGGAGGGCATTGCGTACCTGCACTTCTCCGCCGTGCCTCCGATCTACCACCGGGACATCAAGTCGAGCAACATACTCCTCGACGGCCGGCTGGACGGCAAAGTCGCCGACTTCGGGCTCTCCCGGCTGGCGGAGCAGGGGCTGAGCCACGTCTCGACGTGCGCGCAGGGGACGCTTGGGTACCTGGACCCGGAATACTACCGGAACTACCAGCTCACCGACAAGAGCGACGTGTACAGCTTCGGCGTCGTGCTGCTGGAGCTTCTGACGTCCATGCGCGCCATCGACTTCGGCCGCGGCGCCGACGACGTCAACCTGGCCGTGCACGTGCAGCGGGCGGCGGACGAGGAGCGGCTTATGGACGTCGTGGACCCTGTTTTGAAGGACGGCGCCACGCAGCTGGAGCTCGACACCATGAAGGCGCTCGGATTCCTTGCGCTGGGATGCCTCGAGGAGCGCCGCCAGAATCGGCCTTCCATGAAGGAGGTTGCAGAGGAGATCGAGTACATCATCAACATCGAGGCCGGCACTGCCGCCGTTGAGAACATTACAAACAGCGTAGGATCGATGTTTAAACACTAGTATGACTAGGATGTATTAGCGTTTGCTTCTGTGATTATGCTTGAATGAGATGTCATCCTTTTAGTTGGAGGCTAACAATGAATGAGATGATTATTTACAGAATTATTTCTTTAATATGCTATAGATAGGGGATCTATAAAATTTTGTTGGATGAGTTCATCTAGTATTAGATGATATGACGTGCCATCTCTTGATTGGTAATAATGTATTTAATTTTTGATATCTTCACATATAAATACAGAAACATAAGTAACAGTACGAAAATATTCTATTTTATAGAATGCCATTGTGTCACTTTCATAGATAGTTCAAATAAACCACCTATCAGTGAAAATGGATTTCCATGAGGTGATTGTGGTAAGCTGACCGTATATGTAAATTTATTGTTATAGGTGTCTGGTTTATTTAGACTGAGAAAAGTCATTGCATAGACGATCATCTACTTAAAATGATTTTTGCATACGCTTTCACTACGAAGTGCTGACAAAAAAATCTTTATAAGAGTTAATTTGGTAGAGTAAATTTCGGTCCATTCATCTGAATTTCAATAAGTCAAAACAAGCTCAAGCAGTAAGAAATTCCCTTTCCTGGGTTAGCCTGGTCGACGGCTCTCCAAACGCCGCCGCCGCCCGCCGCGCCCACCCACCAGGCCACCAGGTCACCCCGGCCAAATAAAACCCCCAAAACTTCTCCCCCCATCCCATCCACTTCCCTTTTCCTGAACTTTCGTCTTCGCCACACTACCGGGGGAGCCTTCTCGATCTCGGAGGAGTGGCGAGATGGGCGGACGGGTCGACCACGAGTACTCGTACCTGTTCAAGATGGTGCTTATCGGCGACAGCGGCGTCGGCAAGTCCAATATCCTCTCCCGCTTCACCCGCAACCACTTCTCCCTCGACTCCAAGTCCACCATCGGCGTCGAGTTCGCCACCAAGTCCCTGCAGGTCACCACCCGCCGCATTCCTCTTCCCGCTCTCTTTTTTCATGGATCGTTCTAACATCCAGCGGTTCAACGCGCGCGGCGCGCGCGCGCGCGCGAGGTCCCTCCGTAGATAGTCTCTTCTCGTAGATCTCGTGTCTTCTGATCATTACGGTGCGTCGGAATGACGCCACCGTGATTGCGCCCGCCAATCCCCATGGAAGCTTCTCATTTCATAGCGAGTTTTCCTTTCTTTTGTGAATGGGTGGCTCTCATTTGCGCATAGTTGGATCGTCCGCATGTGTCTCAAATAATTTTCGATAGATCATCTGTTCACATGCAGCAAATGCATTGTTCCATTCATTGCCTTGTCATGCCAATCTGTGGTCAGAACATTTGTTTTTTTTTCGGTCACCTCATCCGTTCTGCCAACTTCTTTTTGTGCACGCTAGATTTGACCTTAAAAAAAAAACTGGATCACATAATTAGTTGGACGATGAAGTGATTGATAGGTTGATACGCCAGCTACTGCCTCTGTTATGTATGTGACATCCTGTCTGTCCTCGTGTGTTAGGTGAAACAAGACTGTCATCTTGCGATTTCCATTGTGGCCATTTGTGCCATAAACTTTTCTTGTTCCATTATTTGGTCACACTAACTCCTTGATCTGAAAACCATTTTGACACGATGAAATTGCCATTCAATACTTTATTAGAGTTTATTTATTTCAGTTTCTAGCAGCTGCAGCTACTTCTAGAATCTGAAATTGAAACAAATGATCCAGATTCTAAAACTAGATAGTAAGAATCAATAGCTTTAGAATTTAAAAATAGATTAAAATCTAAAAACTAGAAAATACTAGCTTCTTTAGATTCTCAGCCTAGCTATATAGATATTCAGATCACCTAACTACTCAAACTAGCTAGCTAGCTACTAATAATCTTCAGCTAAAATAAACAAACCCTTATTCTAGGTGAAAGCCTCTTTTGTGGGTTGAACAGGACAGACAGCTACTAATTCCTGTTTTAGCATTCATGGTGAATTCTAAATTTCTGCACTCAATACCAAGTGCTGCGTCGGCACATTGTCTGTCTGCATGAGCATGAATTTACTGGTACATCTGTTCTTTGGCATCTGATTGTAACCTGCGTTGCTAATGCTAGCAGATGGAGGGCAAGACAATAAAGGCTCAGATCTGGGACACAGCCGGGCAGGAGAGGTATCGAGCCATAACAAGTGCTTACTACCGGGGCGCTGTTGGGGCTCTCCTCGTGTACGACATCACAAAGAGGCAGAGCGTCGACAATATCCACCGGTGGCTCCGTGAGCTCCGCGACCATGCTGACTCGAGCATTGTCATCATGATGGTTGGTAACAAGTCCGATTTGACTCACCTGAGGGCCGTCTCGGAGGATGAAGGCAAGGCATTGGCCGAGAAGGAGGGTCTCTTCTTCCTCGAGACATCGGCCAAGGAGGCTGTGAACGTGGAGGAAGCCTTCCAAACTATCGTCGCAGAGGTCTACGGCATTGTTAACAGGAAAGCACTGGCTGCCAAAGGAGCAGCTGCTGCTTCTGCCCCACTGCCTTCCCAGGGTAAAACTATCAGCATTGACGGCAACGCAGGAAGTTCAAAGAGGGCATGCTGCTCTACTTAATTCGTAATCGAGCTTTCAGCATCATATTGTAGAGAGCCAGTTGTGAGATTCGCGGCTAGACTCGGAGCATAGTGATCTTAAATGATGTGGAGGCTGTTGCTACATTTTTTTTATCAGTCGCGTGAACATCCCAGAGTATATGGCTGCAGGTGCAGTTTGTTCAGTGTTTCTTAATCAAAAGTTAGATACTTAGATGTGTGTATTAGGATTCATACCATTACCGTTCGGATTATACCGTGCAAACCTGCTCTCAGATTTAGCTATGTCCGTTTGAGTCTAGGATTATAGTAATTTAGCTTATAGAAAAAAAGTAGGTTTCAGTCTAGAATTATAGTAATTTAGCTTATAAAAAAAGTAGATTATGCTAGTTTATTGGATTGTCTTGATTATAATAAAATGGCATAATAAGTTAGTCTATTTGTTTTATCTTATAAAAATAAGCTAAATTACTATAATTTAAAGCTAAAACAAATAAACCTTTACATCTTTTTGGTAGTATATTTGGTATAGCTTTAAATTCAAGATTCATGTTGATCTAAGGTTTATATAGTATAATGAAATAGTTTAAACTTTTATTTTTTTCAAAAAAAAACTAGGTTACTAAACTAAATATCCTTAATCCATCAACAACAGGTTTTTTGGAGCTAGGTTTAGCTAATTCTAAAAAATTATAAATCTAAAATTGTACCAAATGAGAACTTATAGTATGCACTTAATTTCTGCAGAATGAAGTGTTGAAAAATTACTTCATTAATTCTTGTTTCCAGAATTCCATTATCAGATGAAATATTTCGTGTAGTGCACAACAACAAAAACGCACAATAGCACAGTGAAGACTGAACTTGCCATTGATTCATCTCGATAATCCTTAGTCCTGATCCACAGCTATTCACAAACTACTAACAATTCTTCAAGATTCAAAACTGGGTATCGTAAGCATTGATTGGAAAATTTTATTAGATTTCTTCTAAGTAGGAATCTGAGTTTCCTTGCACATCAAAAATTGTAGCTTGCTAAGTTCATATGAAAAAGACACTGCAACTATGTCCGTTGCTTTGCTATACTTTCTAAGCAAGCAGATATCTGAATGAGTTATGTTCCGTAGCTACGATCACCAGCATCCCCAAGACCTGGAACAATGAACCTACAAAGCATTAAAACAAACGTCAAATACTGTATTACTGTTGCCACACATGCTAGTAAAAACTTGACATTCTAATTACCCTTTCTCATTCACATTTTGATCCATAGCTCCTGTATACACACAAATCCTACACAAAGCTTTTTTAAGATTAAATGGAACATCAAAGATAACTTTGAAAATAAATACCATAGATGTATCAGCACCGACAGCACATACCCTGGGAACTTTCTATGGAGCTTTTTGAGGGCTGGAGGAGCAGCAACAGCAGATATCTGGATAGCAATAATTATTTAGATAACAATGCTGTCTTTGTAAAAAAAAGGATCATATGGATATTTGTTTGCCTAAGGGACTCACAATTCTTATCTGCGTGATCTCAGCTCCATGATCCTTCAGCAGATCAACTGCTGCAGTTACTGTTCCACCTGACAGTTAACTCAAATATTAGATCATCATCACCATACAATTTTGAACTGCACTATTGGCTCATTTACCAAAATCAACATAAATCCACGTTATAAGAGGGTATCAACTAATAGAAAACATATACCGGTTGCAAGCATAGGATCCATGAGAAGGATATGACACCCTTCTGGGAATCTATCGGGTAACCTGTATTCAGAAAAGTTAAATACCTTAAATCATAACAGAATTAATAGATACCAGTTTCATGGAAGAATAAAATAAGAGCTGGTGGCAAATTCAGATTCACTGCTGCATATAATCACCATAGTTACTTCTCTTGTGTTGTGAAGTAATTTTTCAACAAGGCAATTGAACAATGAGTGGCATTCAATATCTTATACGCTGTGTTTTATAGCTTCTGAAACACTATATTCTAAATAGTCATAGATTCTTTCAAATTTCTATAAAGAAGATATAATAGAACCTCCACTAAACAAACAGAATGTGGCATATATTATGTCTCAATGTAAAGACTAACCGATAAATAAATGGCACTTACTTGTTCAAGTAAACAGAGGGCTGAAGTGTTCTCTCATCCCTAGCCATACCTTTAATCAGAAGAAAAAAAGGCAAAAATATCAACAACCTTGATTCAAAAATGGTACACGGCAAAAAATATTTATCATATAAACTAAAAATAAGACAAAGTGCATTAGTAAAGAGATGCTAAGTATTGCACGAAATTGTTAACTTTGTACATAAACTAGCTGAATCCACCAGCGACAAGTTTGCACCAACTCTTGTCCAATACAGAGACCTTGTGAACGTGAAGTTCATTTTGCAAGTGAAAAGATAAAAAACAAAAAAAAAAATATGCACACATAAGTTCATTTTTTATATCATGACCAATCCAGCAAATTGCAAGCTACAGGTGAACATATCGCTGGCAACACTGGCATATTCAATGCTACCATAGACAATATTTTTTCTCACCTAAATGGAAAGTTCTAGTTGATGGTAAAACTGATGTCACATGCTCAGCAAGGGCAAGCCCTGCTCTAAGAATAGGCACAATCTGAAGCAATAACTATGTAAGTCAGAAGGCACTAAATAATACTACTTGGGGGGTATCAAATTTGCAAAAATGCTAAACACAGATACAGACAATGATAGGCTCCATGTGATTGATGGATTCCACAACAGCTGGCCCCATAGGTGACTGGATCTCCCTTACTGTTGTTGGCTGCCAGAGGAAACAGGAGAAACCATATAAATGATCATATACTAAACCAAAAATTCACCATTATTGTCAACCGTGAATGAAAATTTCTGACATAGTTATTGATGTTTCTTCATATCAGTACATTGAACAGTTATTTAACAACTCAAAGTCTTCTACCCAAATCCAAAACACAGATCAACAGCACGAAATGGCATCTGCTAAAAATAGGAACGTACTAGCCAGTCCCTGGTTGCCTCATACACGAGCAATCTCCCAAGCTCTCCCATGGCATTCCCTGCAAATAGTTTTCAGCAGCAAGCAAGACGACATAATAGAGAAAATACATCAGAACCATCACACACCAGGCCAGGAATCGAATTAGAGGATCAAGAGCCACTTACTGAATGCGTGCGAGAGCGTATCCTGGTCGCGAAGAACGGAGACCCAGTGACTAATTAGCGGATGCGCCGGCACAATCACCTACCGGCCATGCAAGAAAACATCCTTATTCATCTAGCAATGCAGGAATAATGGGATGGGCACCGCGTACCTTGAAGCCGTCCGTAGAGGCGGTGGCGGAGTCGTGGTTGCCGATCTCCATCCGGCGGAAAGGAGATCAGGACGGGACTCGGGAGGGGGAGGCGGCTAGCGGGCTGCTAGGGTTTTGGTTGGGGATGGAGGCGTCGTTATCGGCGGGAATGGAGGAGAAAGCAGCGGCGGCGTTTAGGCGGAAAAAATCGACTAGTTAGAACTCACCTCTCTAATTATAATATCATTTAAGATAATAATATATATTATTATTTAAATCAATAATATGTAGGTTAGGTTGAAAAAATTAAATAATTTTTAGCGGTAATAAATTATAAAATTTCTTGTTTATACGTGTTAAGTCACCACATCAGATATCTGCTGGTTGTTGCACGAATATTAGAAACACAAGACATGATAAATTACTGTGCAATAGCTCACATTCATTTTCTTTTTTCTTTTTCACTTTTTTTTCTGGTGAGAAAGCATCTTATATTGTGCCAAACATAGTTACTAAGGTAAGAATGGGCTCTTCCTCCTACAAGGTAATACTAAGGTATTGCACATATGCTCACGATAGTTCTAATACGATGATTAAGATAATTTTTATAGCATTAATTATTATGACATATAATAAAAAATATAGCAATATAGTCAAAGAGGAGAGAAAGAAAAATCATTTCTCATATAAGAAACGAGCTCTACATGAGAAAAAAAAGAAGGATTGTGGCTGAAGCTTACGCTTAGAGTTATCGAATCGTGTCCTCTAATATTGCAATATCGCTTTGGACCATGCCATACTCCGCCCTTGAAACAGTACCTGCTGCTTTGCTTGCTTTAGGCTCATGGGTCAACTCTATTATGAATATTACAGTGAAACTGAAGATAGTGAAGTTTAAACTATAATCAAACATTCTATCTCTCAACCCACTTTTTCTATAGCTAGTCAAACAATCTATTTGGAACGGTGAAATACAGTCCTTCCAAAATACATACTAAGAATATCTTCAAGAGAAACTCTAAAGAGCACTCTTCCTTAAATTTTAGAGATTATAACTAAAAAACTAGCTCCAACAGATACTCTAAAAGACTCCTAAAAATAAGATGCTTCCTAAATCTTCCTCCATCCTCCCTATTTATAGGGAGCGACTCTCGTTCTCTATCCGCTCTGGTTTCACCTGTCAGTAATACAAAAGATTAAATAAAAGAAAAGATGAGATATTTAATAAGTAGAGTCCATCTATCGATGATACAAGAGTAAAATATAGAGAATATGATATTGAGAGTCTGTTGCAGAGTAATAAGATTTAGATATTAAAATTCTATTAGGAGAACTCTCTATATAAGATTTTTAGAGAATAAAAAATAGCAATTCTCTTAGAGATACTTTAACACTGTTTAAACTAATCAGGTATAGAACTTTCGCGCATCATTTATTACATGGTAATCCCCCGGCAAGTCCCCCCTTTCAACACAAGAGAAGAGTGCTCCTCCCGTCTACTCACCCGCCACAGGGGAAGAGGTCAAAGTCAAACTACGCCGGCCGAACCGCGTACTCGTAGTCCACCCTGTCAATTCCAACGCAAGCGTTTCTTCTAGAAGCGTCTTCTTGCAGCGCCGTGTCCGGGTGTCCATGTCGTTTCCCGTCCATTAATTTCACTGCAAATTAACAACTTGCGCGCACACAGAGAGATAGAGAAGAGAGAGGAAGACGAAGACGCCAAATCCATGTCTGGAATTGTGGATTCTGGAAAGGCCATTTGAATCCCTGGCTCCAGATAGAAAAGAAGCGGACGCCTGATTGGCTAATTTCATCCAGCGCATGCGGCATCCGCTCCTCTGCTCCGAACAATCCGCCGTTCCCCGGCCAGGCTCGCGGTTTTTTTAGCTCGTGGCGTGCCTGCCCAGCCAAGGCCAGCCTCGCATTCCCCTTGTTGTCTCTTCCCCTCCCTCTGCTGTAAAGAGGAGGGGAACGAGGGGAAGAGCAGGCCAGAGAGGAGGAGGAGGAAGAACGGGAGGATCCGTCGAGAGAGTGGTGCTCTCGCCCCCTCCTTCCTCGTTTCGGTCTCGGGAGTTAGGCGAGCGCCGCCGCCGCCGCCGGCCGCCAATTAGGCATGTCGGCCTGGTACCTTGCTCGCGGTGCTTCCAAGGTGCGTCGTGTGGGATGGGGATGCTGGCTTGGGTTGCCCGTTTTCGTTTCCTGTTGGTTTGTTTCGACTTCATGAACGGTGGATTTTGGAGGAGGCTGAGTTGGCTTTGGATCGTGCTGCTGTGCGCAGGTGGTGAGGAGGATCACCTCGGAGACGTCGGTCGAGCTCAAGATTCTCTCCGAGAAATGGCAACTTCTCCTTGCGGGCCTCGTCTTCCAGGTATCATCTGATTAATTTCTGTCTTCGTCGATCTTACGGGATAAGAAATTCGCAGTGATCGCAATTTCTCCCGTTTTGTAGCAGCGTGTGTTGAATCCCATTGTCTCAACAATCAGAGGTCAAAAACTTTGAAAATTCTAAAATTTAGCTCTTCCCTTTTTTACTTCCATGGATTATGGATTCGATAATAGAGCAGTACGTGTACTAGAGCGTGATATTTGGTATTGTTTGAATTCAATTTTCCCAATACGCAACACTAATGTGATGTTTTTCGTACAAATAGTACGTTCATGGTTTGGCTGCTCGAGGGGTCCATTATTTGCATCGGCCAGGGCCTACCCTTCAAGATCTTGGCTTCATGATTCTTCCTGTATGTACAGTGCTACGCTAATTTCTCCCTTCATTGCAGATGATTTGAGAATAAGTTTTAATGCCTATCTGTCATGTAGTGGAAATGCTTCCTTATTTTGCTTTTGGTTATTTTGCACGTCTTCTAGGAGCTTGGGAAAGAAAGGGGCTACATCAGTGAGACATTGTTTACATTCATCTTCCTCTCCTTTGTTCTGGTAAATTTCCCTTAAATGTGATTAATTTTATTTGTTTGCTTGTTTTATCTTCCATTCAACTCTGTCTTCTTTTGCCCTATTGCTTGTGTATGATTGCAAATGTGATGGCATCGCTACGAAAATTGAGTTTATATGATGGTTTACTTTCCTTCAGCCATACCATCTAAAGTTTCATATGCGAAGTACATGCATTTTCATGATCCTACTGCAAGATTAAGTTTGCTCAGTGTAACAGCAAAATATTTTTCTTGCAGTGGACATTTCATCCTTTCATCCTTCAAACCAAGCGCTTCTACACTGTTCTTATTTGGCGCAGGGTTCTTGCGTTCTTATGTGTAAGGGTCTCAATAGTTGCTAATTTGTTGTTTGTGATATGCTGATATTTAGCATATTTCTAATATCTGTTTTGTTTCTCAGGCTTCTCAATTCTTACGGATAATCACATTCTATTCCACTCAACTTCCAGGACCAAACTATCATTGCCGTGAGGTAAGGTGGCTTGTTAGGGCTGACATACGTTCGTAATGGCAGATTTTGATGGAGACAAAGTTTTAGTTGACACTTCATTCATCTCATGCAGGGCTCACCGCTTGCTAGATTGCCACCACCTCAAAATGTAGCAGAGGTGCTTCTAATTAACTGTAAGAGGCTACTCCGATGTTTTTCAGTTTTTCAGCTAATCAGTTTGAACCACCTCTTGTTTTATGCCTGTATATCTTACATTTGTTGTGTTACTTGACTGCAGTCCCAAGTGGAGTAATTTATGGCTGTGGTGACTTGATATTTTCATCCCACATGATCTTCACCCTTGTCTTTGTCATAACATACCAGAAATATGGAAGTATAAGGTGAGATTTTGGCATTGAGACAATCACTCTGGAATTATTGTCAGAAATTCAGTCTATTGGAAATAGTGCGATAATAAGATGTCTGTATTTTTTAAATTCGTTCTCAGGTTTATAAAGATGCTTGCATGGTGCATAGCTGTTTCTCAGAGTCTTCTTATAGTAGCCTCTCGCAAGCATTACAGTGTCGACGTTGTGGTTGCATGGTGGGTACTGGGTAATATGTAATATGTAATTGTTGTTGTAACTAAATTTTTGGCAGCTCTCTTTCTCCTAGTTTTGATGCATCTTGCTTGCTCAGGTATACGGTGAACTTGGTTGTTTTCTTTGTGGACAAGAAGCTTACAGGTAAAAAAATTCCTTGCCCTTTTTTTAAATATTTTTTCCTAATCTGTTCCATAATCAGGCTCCAATTTCTTTTATACAGAACTTCCTGACCGATCAGCAGGATCGACATCAGTACTACCTGTCAGCGTGAAGGAGAAAGACAGCAAGTTGAAAGAAGATAAGACTAGATTGTTGAATGGCAATTCTGTTGATGCTGCTGATTGGGTATGAGACATTACAATAAATATCTTGTTGGAAAATCATATGTTGCATTATCCTGAAACTGGGAAATACCATTGTGATGTGCGCAGAGACCACGGACACAGACAAATGGAAAGCAAGTTGAGAATGGGAACAATCATGATACTGAATCAACAAAAACATGACAATTAGCTGATGGATCGATTTTTTGCTGCTCGAAATGCATCCCTAAGGTCTAGGCAGGATAAGTGGAATGACATATAACCTCTTTGGTGCCTAGCAATATGATGGGTTCAGTTCATAGTTCAGAATGGTGCCTTGTTGATCGATTCTATCCTGCAGAAGTTTTATTCCTACACTTAATCTCACTGTGTTTTTTCATTGTAACAGCCCTTTCTTTTCTGATTCTAGTTATCTCTCTGATTCTTCAACAATTGATTAGATTTTGGGTTATACAAAGTGTCCATAGTTTTGAACTCAATGATATTCTTTGCCAAGTGTAATCACCTGGAAAATATAAGTTTGCCCTGGTCAATACCTACCCCAGAAAATGAAAGTCACATGATTCATTTGATTGATCTGCTTCTTTCTGTCTACTTTTTGCCTCTTCGCACGGGAATATTATTTGGGTCATCGTTTTTCCATTGAATAGTCCCTGCTCTCTTATGTTTTCTCCGAAACTTCGCATGGTCAATGGATGGTTCTGAACTGCTACATCACGTCAATGTTGTCTGGAATTCTAGCAGGTTTAGTTCAAACTGCACAAGCCCCCTTCCGTTGATATGTTCATGAGCCAAACATCCTTTCACCAATACGAATGTCAGCTAGTGTTAAAGCCAGTGTTCATACATCTATAACATCAATGCCATGAGATTATTTCCTAATGATTTAAATCTCATATTTATTTGGGAGTATTGTTTAGGCCATATAAATAAGATAAGAAACATAGGGTGAAGATCTATATAGATGATCTTTTGCATTTATTTGATACGTGCGAATCTTGTTTACTTGTTAAGATGATAAGAACATCTTTTATGGGTCAAAGTGAGGGCAAATAACTTATTGACACTCATATATATTGATGTATGCAGACTAATGAGTTCAACGACTAGAGGTGAATTTATATATTTCATAACTTTTACTAATGACTTTAATAGATACGATTAAATCTACATAATAATGTATAAGTTGGAGTTCTTTAAAAAGTTTAAGGAATTTCATAATAAAGTATAAAATTATTTAGGAAAAATAATTAAATTTCAATGATCAGATCATAGGACGAGTATTTAAGCCAATAATTTAACAATCATCTAAATGATTGTGAAATCGTTCCACAACTAGAATGGATGAGGTGTCTGAATAGAGAAATCATATATTGTTAGCCATGGTATCATCCATAATGAGTCAATATGATCTTCCTATGTACTTCTTAGGATATGCTATAGAAACAACCTCATTCACACTAAAAAGGGTTTTGTCAAAATCAGTAAAAACACCATATGAGATATAGACAGAGAAGCTATAATACTATTTTACAGGTGTTTTAAAAATTAAATAATAAATGAATTTTCAGAAATTGTTCATAGTAAAACAATTAAAATAAAGAGACTAAAACACATACCTACATTTTTTTCTCAAATAAATCACAATGGTAGATATTTTTCGTAAATTCTCTATGCTTTAAATTTGCTTTCCAAAATTTTCCTTTAGTTTTTGGAGAAAATGATTTAATTTTCCAAGCAACAAACATAAGTCAAGTATTGATTTTAACTAAAAGTCCTAAATCCCCCTCCGATCATACGCTCTTTCTCTGTTGTAAATCCAAAAAAATATCGAACATCTGGTTTGTTCGAAATTCAAATTCAACCGTGAATTTTGAATTTCATCGAATAATTCCATATTCTAATTTTTCCACATTCCTTTTATTCCCTGATAAATTCCACTTCCTTTTTGAAACTCCGGAGAAAAGTTATTCATTTCGTATTGAAATCAGAATTCCAAATTTTGGTACAAATGCGAAATATTCCTTGATAATTCTTTGATCTCAAAATTCTTTGAAGATTCCCTAAATTGTTAAAAATCCCGAATCGTAAAGTTTTTTTAGAAAACCCCACCTTTTTCCTTTTTCTATTTTCCCCTTTTCTCTCCTTCCTTTTTCTTTTCTCTCTCCTCTTCTTTCTTCTTCCTCCCGGCCCCTGCCAACAGCCAGCACCGATCTCCCTGGCGCCACCGCCCCCAACTTCGGGCGCCCTCAATTGTCCCGGTGCTCAGCCGTAGCTCACTTGATTCGCTCTACGTTTGCTACCTCTCTTGTCATTTAAATGTGTTTGGCATTAAAATATGTTGAATTTTTCCCATATTTGTTTTTGTGCCGCCATATATACTCAACTACAGGGCAATTCATGTAGTCTATCGATTGTTTATTTTCAGAAAAAAAAATCGGTGCATCCAGTATGCAACGCGTGAACATTGCATATCCAGGTCCGATGCTCGTCACGTGTCCCTCAGTTCTTCGTAGCTCATCTACTCGGAGTCGAGTTCTGTTCGGCCCAGCGGCGCGTAGCACACCGGCTCGACGCACACCGACCCGGCGGCGCAGCATATACTGCTCAGGTGGCGCGGCACGGCACGGCACTTCCGTCAGTGCATGGGCGTGCTCTATCTCGTAAAACTCATAAACACAAACGTATGTACGAGACATTCGTATTTGCTGCAGTACATGGTAACTTATGGCCACCAGATGTGATAACACAAGAAAGCATTTCTTCTTATTCCTCAAGACAAAATATACGCAAATGATTGCACCACCGGCGAGCCATCTGCTGTGTAGTGGAGACGCCATATTTTTCTCAACGGCGGCAGCAATCGTTCAAAAACAGTTCAAAGTGGTGTGCCCACAAAAGAGAATCGGTCACTAATATTTTGCTAGACCATATTCGCTAATGAACTCTGCCGACGCGCGCGCTGATGTGCTGCCATTATACGCTGTCGCACGACTTCTTATAAGTTTCTGCTCTATTAAGAAGACGATATTAAGTTAAATATATCAATCAGTTTAACTCAAAATTTTAAAATTACGAAGAAAAGTGGACAATTCACATTATATTCTAATATTCCTCCTCACACGAGGTCATCTCAAGCCTCGAGCATAGAATAAAAATAAGTTGCAATTTTTATTTAATTGAGCGTCGGACAAAATTCGAACCCGTGATTTCTAGTTCTGAAACTATATTGAATTATATATACTAACAATTTTAAGTTTATACTAAAAAAAATAAACAATTTACTTCGTATTCTAATCAGATAAGCGTCACGCAACAACCCCAACCACAGCCACAAGGTCGTTGCGCGTGCACGCCGTGTACAGAGCAGATGAACGGGGTCGAGCCACTTCGTACAGTGCTGTCCTAGGCAGAAGCCCACTAGCTAGTCTGGTTACATATATCGTCCTTCGAAATCCAAAAGTGGAGAAACCTACCCATAATGCTGCCGCCACAATGCAAAAAAGCAATCAAAGAGTGCCAGGTGCTGAGTGCTCGCCCCATTTCGCCCAGCCCATGATGAGCTGCTGCCTTAAATGGCACTATATAAGAGATGCACCACCGTGTGGTAGGAGCACAAGAGCAGCACAAATCCAATACACAAGTGATCAGTGATCATCCGAGCAAGGCGATAGATTTGAGAATGAGGCTGGCCATCGTGCTCGTTGTGGCCGTGGTGGTCGCCGGCGTCGCGGTGGACGGCGCGGAGGGCGCCGGCGAGTGCGGGAGAGCCTCCGCGGACAGGGTCG
>KE372716.1:462611-473638 GCA_000418225.1 Zizania latifolia | reverse complement strand
TGTCATTTGTTGAAGAAAGGAGTAGAGTACTATTGCACGTGAGGCAGTAGAGGGGCGCGCGCCCCCAGCAACCCCCTGGATCCGCCCCCGGATGACTACATTATTATTGAGTAACTCTCGATCTCATTAAATATAAGCCTTTGTATCGGTTCACATACATATTAGAGATAAATGGTATGAACAGTTAACAAATAGGGTGTTCTTGGGTAGGGTTTTGTCTGCCACTTGCATACACTCTTTTCGTCTTCACGACCAAATGCATGATGCCTCACTGCTAGGAGCATCATCAGCAGTCGCCGCACTGGATGCATGCATGCGTACCACATGTACGATTTGCAAAAGGCTAGTTGATTAACGGCCACTCGCCCCTCGGCCACAAAGCAAACTAGATCCTCAGTGGGCCTCGCCGACTACACTGCAGAAAACAGTCGTCTCTTTGAAGCCGTTTGATCTCGATCGTGTGGAGGGCGGTCTTTGCGGTAGCGAGCCTCACTTTACAGTGAGGCTTCGCGACGACGAGAGAGCTTCGTAACGTCCGATTTAGATCGGACGGCTGCCTCCTTTGGAATGAGCGGATTTTTGTTATTTCCGTAAGAAATAATCTGTTTCTCCTGGGTTATTTATAGAATTTATTGTGACATTTCTGCATTCTTCCAACAGATCGATTCGTAAGTGTTTTGGCCGAACAATATAAACCAAACAAATTTCACTATCGTGGTTTAAATTACTAGTATCCAATAAAATGGAGCTGAACGATGAGTTCGTAAACCGTATGTATAGGGCGATATCTACAGGGATTATTTGAGCCATATTTGAGATGGTCATGTATGAATGCCAAGAGTAATTATTTCTTTATGTGTACGCCCATGTTATTAGACTGCCAATAAGTAACATCCAACAGTACTAACATACAGTAATATAGGACAAAAATATTAATAATGTATTGTTCTGTCGCCATCGGAATCATGCTTAATTGATTTGGTTCACTGGATATATATACTGATAAGTAGGATGGCAAATCCGTGGGTATGGGTCTTAGCGGTATACCTTTTTATTATGCGTGTGTTCCATCTCAAACACTGATATTTTAATTTTAACAGAATTAAGTTTTAATTTGTGTCTACAAACAACCCATGAATACCTATAATATATATATGTTCTCATCTTAGCCTATTTCTTATGTTGGCCTATTAAAGCTAGTAAGTAATGATACGTGCTATGGAATATATATACCGGTAGGGTCCCTGACTCTCTGCATACCGGGGTGAAGCTAAGTGATGGATTGTGGGTACAAATGCACTCACACAAAAATTTTGGTTATTATTTTTATATTTTAACTATATATATCTTACTTAGCTCTAATCAATAATCGAGTTAAGAAAATAAGTTTATATTAATTCAGTTTTACATCTCCTCTCTTTTACTTTAGCTTTAGCTTTGCTACTATACACATTTTCTTCCCCGGAGAAATTAAGATTTCAAATACACGTGCATTGTTAACCAATTCCGTCTCTGTCCGCCAGTTTAATACAAATGTAGGTGAAAAATTTCCAGATGGGCCTTTGTAAGCCAGGCTTTGTCGTCAACAACAGAGCCGTCGTATCTGTATACCTTCGTACGGATGACGATTATAATTAGTTTGAATATTTTTTTCTGCTGATCCAGAGACGTGCCCAAGTCCAATTGTCCATGATCTAGCTAGCTTATGCATGCAAAACAAACCGATACACGTATGCATCAGGGCATCACCACTGAAGCGAGCTTACCCATGACCTAGCTGGATAGTGCGCTCCAGCACCTACCTCGACAACGACGATCGCTTAAACAAACGGTGGTTACCGGCCTCAGTATTGTAACTATGTTTTTTTTAAGTTATCTATTGACGGTTAGTGATAATTAATCTAGTTATAGTCAAATCAAATCAAATCAGTTATTATTGTTTGTTCACTACCCATAACCAGTCGATCGATGATTTGGTTAACCTGTCACACACGTGTTCGAGGAGGTTGGATCAAATCATGCCCTTGCCACAAAAGTAATATACAAGTTTAATTATAAGCATGCCGGTCGAATCATATATGGTAGCTCTAGCCTCTCCAGGCCATGCCAAATAACCACGGGCGATGTACCTTGATCAGTCGTGTCACTGTTAGTGGCTTTAATAGTTAAGCTAATAAAGTTTTAATTAAACCACACATGCATGCACGCATGCATGATTGCTATGTATATAGTAATAGTATATTGTGGGAAATATTCTTGCCCCTCGATACATCGTACCACGGAAAGAAAACAGATGAGCACCAAAGATTTTTTTGCAGGGTCCACCACACCACCAATGATTAAGTGTCTGTTTAACGGAGCTCTCAGAGCAACTTTCTGCCTGGACTGGAATCAAGAGAGCTCTGTTAAATAGCAGCTTTCAGATTTTAGCGCCCCTAGTAAAATCCTGGAAGTGATTCTCTAAAATAAACTAGAAGCCAGGGAACTAAAAAAACAGCTTCCCACGGAGAATCACTTCCCACCAAACAGGTTCTTAAACTGGTACCACTAAGGAATTAGACAATAGTTCTCCGTGTAAAAATATAATAAGTTTTATATTTTGATTCGTATATTGAAAAGATAATTAAGAATATTATATTACTCTTTTTAGAGTAGGTGAGTGTGATCGAGCTCGAGAATGATCATGTGGGTTAATAAGTAATTAAATCCAAATCTAGATAATATGGATACATTAAAGATAATATATGATTTACTTGTTGGTGACCGTCAGGCATTGCACATTTCTCGTCATAATCTAGTCGTATTTCCCCGACGACTTAATTCCCTGTTGGTTTTCTAGTTTCTCTGATGGTTTGTAGCCATCGTGGTGAAAGAGGCATGCCCGATCCTGTGGGTAGTGTGCTTCCCAGGGTTCACAATTCTTAATTTTGAACCCTAGCAGAGGGATGAAATTCAAGCGAAATCTGTTTTTTTTTAGAAATTCAGAATCCACAATTTTTTATCTACAAGAGGAAAATGAAATTTGCTTGATTCTCATCAAAAAAATTGCTAGAAAATAGCAAAATATCAAACGGTTTTAACAAAGAGGCATTACGAAAAGACGAGAGTGGCAAACAAACAAATATCAGTGGCAATTTCGTTCGTTTTTTCCCCAAATTTCGTTCGGTTTTAAGGAAAACCAATTGTCTCTACTGAAAACGGAATAAATGTAGAAGAAAGGCAAGAAAATTAACAAAAGATACTGGAGAAATGGGGGAAGTTGTATAAAATATATTAAAGTGTAGAAACTGAGAAAAACGCAAGGAGAAATGGGAAAATTCTGGATACAGCTTCATCTCTGTTTTTTTTTTACATTTTTCCTCACCGATTTGAGTTCCAAATGCATGTAAATACATTTTTGAAACCTTCTCATCCCATTTAGCATTGGAAATATCATACTGTTCACAGGGAAAATTTTAGCTTGAAATTACCAAGCAAAATATTTCCTGTATGCATCCAAGTCAAGATCACAAGCCACATCCAATCGTGACAGGTGCATGCACACGGCAACATCTCCTTATCCCTGTGTCTCTCGCTTTGCATCTCTTTTTAAAAACTGTGCAGCGAGATACTCTTCGTCCAGTTTTGATATACGTATAAAGGTTTAATATCAAAACCAAAAAATATCTCTTAACGTAACATCCAAAAATCTAATAAAAAATAGTACTAGTTCTTTTAGCATACATAGAGTGTTATGCTGGTCACTAGTAGCCGTGTATGCGTGTGAAACCTAAATAGTCATAAATACTTTAATAAATTAATAGACTAATACATAGATCAAAATTAAATTCTTTATTTTTCGTTAGGGACTTATCAAAACCGGACTGAGGGGGAAGTATTACTTAGCAACTGGCTTAGCTTTTTCGTCGACCCTGACCTGACGATTCGTTGCCTGCTGGCACGGCCGGTCAAAGTATTCGTCCACAAAAGCTTAGTGATCACTCGCACAAAGACAAGCGAAAAGATTAAGGCAACTGTGTACACACTGGTCTACTGGATCAGAGTACTTATTCGACTTGGAAAATGTATAGGTACAGTCATGGGTACATGATTCTATCTGTTATGACTTTAATCCACATCCATAAATACTGCTCGATCGGATGAGGTCAGAGATTTGCTGTTTGTTTTCATCCTTTAGACTTTTTGAGCGTGTGTTAAGGAAACGTACTTATAACTTATAAGTGTGTATAGTGTGTATACGCGTGTGCAGTCTTTTGGAAAAAAAAAACTTTCAACTCAACTCGGTCGGTCGGTCCACGCACGGGACCGACCAGGCTGACTCGCTCGCGGCGCGTGCGACGCTTGCCTTTCGGTCGGTCGGTCACGGTCTCACGGAACAACACCTTCAGGTAACACCTCCCGTGCACACACGTACGGCCATGCGTTCTCCAGGTGGCTTGGCTACCGATCCACACCGTTACTTCAAGTTACAATGTTGTAACTTAATGTAAACTTTGACGCCTGAACTCCTACATACTAACATGAAGAAAATTTAGCTTATCTCGAGAAGCATGGAACAAATTGGAAACACGTCTGCTATAGAAAATTTTAGTCGATCGAGTATACTCGATCTTAGACCCGGAATCAGGCATCTGCAAGCTCGCATTGGATTGGCAGCCATGGAAAAGTCAGTCTCTGGTAGTTTCTCCGAGGATCAAAGCTTCAGTTCGTTCTCAGAATATTAAACAGGTACGGGCGCACTGCCAAGTAAAAAAACTGACCACGAAAACGACGCACATTCTCCACGTGCAGTTAATTGTCTAATTAATCTAGAATTCGCCCTAAAAGTTAAGCTGGAAACTGACTGTGCATTAGTACGTTTTGTTGGCTTTATGACTGCAATTAGGCCGTATTATCAGAGCGTGTGTTAAAATAAAGAAAGAAAAACACCCAGATCTTGTCTTCTCTTTTCAAGATCGAGATCTTGGATGTACCAATTTGCTGCACGAATCGACGAGGATGGGATGGGATGGGATGGGATGCACCGTCCTTGATGTGCTTTTCTCTGCATCAGGGTATCGATTCTGTATAGACCATCCTGTCAATTCAATCTGGTGGCACCACAGCACCAACAGCGACGCCTATTGCATCCTGTCGTCGTCCAGTCCAACTAGCTACTAAAGTTCTTGGTCGTGATTCGAATTAACACCATAAATTTGGTTCCTCCCAAGCATATGAGAGCAATGAGGAATTTCCAGCGTCCTCTAATTATTTTTTGGAACATATCCAATCTCCAATACGGTTTTCAAATCCGGTATCCACAGAAATATTGGTCGGTCTCTTGGTCAGGTCACCAGGATATGCCTGACAAGATTCAAAATCAAGAATTTGAATTCAAATAATGGTTAGTGGCCTCGATAACATGACCTTGTGTTTATCTGTACGTACGTCACTGGCCTGGAAAATGCAACCATTAATTAGAAACTGAAAAGAAACTAAAACGATTTCTTTTCACTGTGGAATTAGATTATAATAGACAGGGAGCATGGTTTCATCAAAGGTTTGTTACACCTAAGCGTTTTTCTGAAGTGACAAACCCCACTTATCGGGCTAAAATTCAGTACTTAAGAGCCTAGCTACCTAGCTGATAAATTGTTCTACAGCTCCAAACATATATATGAATTATTACAAAATTTTGCCTAGTCCTCCTAGCTAACGTAGACATTCATGTTTTATGGGTTGTTTGAAACATATTTAAATTCTGAGAAGCATCATTTATTTCTAGATTCTGCTATTAAATTTTATAATTTAAAGTAATAATCTAGACTGTATGAGAAGCTCAGAGTAGGTGCATTTACCGTAATCTTTCCGAAACAGAGCCTTAGATCTACACATGTTATGCTAAACTCAATTAGAGTTAGAACCATGGAAAAACAATGGATCTTGTTCCCACTACCATACTTAGGAGGAATGTAATCTTCTTTTCAGACAAGCCCGTAATTGGAACGAATAAGAGCATAGGGTTCTATTCCCACGTACTCTTTTAAGGATTGTCATCCACACAGAGAAATGACTACTCCTGACGAAGAATAACTATACGGAGGTCTCTCTCCTCGTAGAATTTCTTTCTATCTATCAATTAATCTATACTAATAATAAAACTATCAGCTATTTCTTTTCTTTTTTTCCAAATTTCTCAACCATCTAATGACGAAAGAGAGTGACGGTGCGAGAGAGAGGCAATGGGAGAGGAGCACCTTTATATATAGGTGGTCTCGAGTGGGTAGGGATTGGGTGAGGGGCACAGGTGGCGGGGGCGGTGTTAAGTGGGCTAGTTGGGCCGGCTTATATAATGGAAAAGCTCGTAATATTTTACGTGACATCTCTGTGTAAGTTTTGCTTTATATTGGAGGCTCATGTTTTATTTTTCTCTCTCTCGTATTTTCTTGGAGAAACACTTGAAAATAAAACTTTCACGTAATTTCAAATGTGCTTAGCAAAATTAATTTCCTTTGACACTTGAATCTTACAACAGCTTCCGTGTATAGAAGAGGACGGGGTGGCGTAGGCAAGAAGAGGAAGGATGGCGGGGCGCAGGTGCAACAATCGGAAGAAGAGAAGGGAAAAGAAGCAGATTTAGAGCATGTTTGATATAGCTCAAACTCTAAGATTTATGCTAAAGCTGAGGGTTTATATAATATAATAAAATGGTTTAAACTTTTATTTTTTATATAAAATAAAAACTAAATTACTCAACTAAATACCCTTAATCTATCTACAGCTCCAGCTCCAGGATTTTCTGAAGCTAGGCTAGACCAGCTCTAAAAAAATTCTGAAGCTGGAGCTGTCCCAAACAGGGCCTTAGTCTCTTACTCTCAAAAAGAATTTATCAATTTTATCTAAAAAGAAAAATATTTTTTCCTGGGAGAACAACGTTGAAAATATTTTTTTATTGCCCGTCAAATTACAGATGCAACCACCAGTTTTATAAAGAATTCTTTCGGTAGTTATAGCATATTTTTTTATTATAGCATGCATGGAATCTAATAATCTGTGTCTAGTCTGTTGTCGTTTCAGAGAGTCTCTTGTGTGTTGTTACTCATTTTTGTAACTATCCATGCCATCACCGGCCTCTCATGTTTGTCCAAGTGTAATCTCTGTTATGTCTTATTGTGAGAATATATGGTGAATGTTTTTGCTTCCACTCATCGGTTCACTTTATTTTTGCAATCCTTTTAACTATTTGTTAGAGATGAATCTAGTGTATAACATGCTTGTGCTGTCACATGATAACAATGACTCACCGGTTAGTCCAAGTTCATTTCTCTAATTTAGTGTTGATAATATCAATCTAGTCCTTACTGATAACCTCAATATTTTAATATTGAAAATCGTGATTGTTAGTTGATAAATTAGTAGTAACAAGTTAATAACATTGATCTAAAATCTTAGATCGGACTAGTAAAATAGTTTTATAGCTGCAAACAATTGAACTTGAGATAGTAGTCTCTCCTTTTTTATAGCCACATTAGCACAAGGTTAGGCACCAACAATTGTTGGAATGCTCCAAACTGTCATCATTTGGATCACTAATCTTTACCAGCATTCCTTCCTACACTTGATTAAGTGCATGTAGCCATAATAATGCAGTAGGAGTACTTCATAATCTGGTATTATGATAGATCAAGGATGAACTAGTGATAGGTTTGTCCCTTCGGAATAAATCAAATAACATAAAGGCTATTCTTGTAAGAGGCAGCCAATCAAGCTACGATCGCTGTTAGTGGCATCCAATGCACACACAACAAGATCATCTCCTGGAATTGCTTTCATGAACATTATAAATGTGGAGAAGCATAGCTTTACACGCTATTGGCTACAGCAACTTAAGGAAGAAGTTTCATTCAGAAGGTTTTGTACTTTTGTTTCTTTATCTCGATCGAAAGATATGCAAGACTTATCATATTTCAGATGATGAGTTGGTGAGACAGACAAAAGCTATTGCAGATGACAGTTGTTGCTATGCTTAACCAAATTCTAGCAAAATTGTCGCGTGTCAGTGACAATGTTACGATAGGAGTAACTGTAGAGGATCTCATTTGTCAGAAACTTAGGTCGCCTGAAGTAACGGCAGCACATGACAGTGAGTAATCTATTTCAGAGCTGCATTATGCCAAGGAGATATAAGAAAAGATGGACTGATTAGAGAATCTACGAATACATCAGTGGTTGACTTGAGATAATTTAACAAGCTTACGTTGTCTGTCAGTGAAGTTAACACTAACAATAATAAAGACTTCGTTTACATCAAAAATATAATAAAGACCTGCAGGTTCTGGATCATGAGAAGAAAAATTGCCTGCTTTGCTGGTTCATTCCGATTCCTCCAGCTGTTTCTGTGTGATGCAAGCTTCCCTAGCATTTTGTGAACTTCACATGTCGGAGCGCTTACTTTGGACTTCTGGAGTACCATAAGAAATGCAGAATAATGGAGTTGAAAACGAAAGGAGAGGACGAAACAATACATTAAATTGTTCGATCGTTGGTCAGGTTATGCAGCCATGTTCTGTGAGAATCTAAGGCCTTTTAGCTGAACAAAGATGGTGGGTTTCTGCAGTGTTCGTTTTCCTTTTTTTCCTTTGTTCAGAATCTTCAGATGACGGGGTCAAGATGACACGACGAGCAGAGAGCATGCATGTGATGGAATTGTGCCCAAAAAAATTCTAGGAGAACAGGAAGTTTCGGCTGTAGCCGAAAGTTTTGGGTTCTGGAGCATCCGAAAGTTTTGGTAGGACCAGTAGTTCCGGGTCAGTCCCAGTGTTCGATTTTCTGGACGAACCTGAAGTTCCAGCTGGAGCCAGAAGTTCCGGGTTTTGGATGAACCGGAAGTTCCCGTTGGACCGAAAGTTCTGGGTTGAGAATTAATTCGATACAGAAGGTCTATTTCGGAAGTTCCGGATGGGATCCGGAAGTTCCGGTGGCCGAAAGTTCTGGCTATAGCCGAAAGTTCCGGACCGCACGAACAGATTAGATCTGTTAGGCTTTAATGCAGATTAAAGGCCCATGTTGGTGCACTATATAAAGAGGGGTGGGGCTAGCACGTGGAGGCTGATGTTCGCTGTTACTTCACCCTAGCCCTAGCCGTCACCTCTCCTCTCTCCACGATCACAAGTGTTGTGATTGATATTCCAGATCTTGCGAGCGGTGCTAGCACGCCAGCGCGAGGTGATCCTGTTCATGTACGTGTGGATACCGTAGAGGCACTGTTGCTGCATTGGTGCTTATCTTCTTCCTGCGGAGTTTACCGGATCGTCGGATCACGTTGTCTTCATCACCAGATCGCCGACGAACGAACGAAGCCGGGAGAAGAGTTGCTCGAGACCACGCTACTCCAACTCTACTTCCGCTGCCCGAACGCGTCTCGTGGTTCAAGGTAATGATCCATGATCTCATTACACGCATGGTTCCTGGGCTAACGGGGTAAATTTTTGAAATTAAGCGCTAACGTAGCCTCCCCATAACCCAACAGTGGTATCAGAGCCTAAGTGCGTAGTTTTCGATCTGGATCGATTACATATATTGATATGTGATGGGAATAGATTGGATCTATTGTTTTTGTCGTCGGATTTTCGGAAGTTCCGGTTGGACCGGAAGTTCCGGGCCGAAATAATTTTCGATACAGAATGTTGTTTTCGAAAGTTCCGGGTATGACTCGGAATTTCCGGGTCCAAAAGTTCCGGTTGGACCGGAAGTTCCGGACATAAATAAATTCTGTACAGAAGGTTATTTTCAGAAGTTCCGGGTGTAGCCGGAAGTTCCGGGCCAAAAATAAATTCGAGTCAGAAGGTTGATTTCGGAAGTTCCGGTCCCTTCGACCGGAAGTTCCGGGTCTGTTTTTAGTTGCGCATAGTCTCCGCCTAACTTGTTTTTGCAGAGAATGTTGTGACTGGTATGGCCTTACAAAGTATATGATACGAGCTTATAATAACATGGCCTGCGTGTCATGGTTGATTGCAGCCTAAGGCTGTTCAAATGTTGTACGACCTGCGCGTCGACATGTGATGCTTCAGCTCATGTAATTAGTATAGCGCTATTAGTTGTAATAGGCTGATACAGGTTCATGGAGGCCTGAAGCGGTATGACTCGACAGACAGGAACCATGGGGATGGAGATCACCATGTGAAGGGGCCGTACTCAGTCACAGTCAATATGATTGCCTGCGATGTTTACTTAAGTTCCTGTTATACTATTCTTTCATGTTGCGTGTACGGTAGGCATCGTTACCCTGATAGAATAGTTTCTCTTAGAAAATTAAGTATTGATGCTCCTTCCAATAGCTGCACCTACTAAGGTTGTGATCACAGTATGGTGGGTCTGCCAAAGTAGGGTGCCATCTTTTATCTCAATTAGTTAGGGTGGTGTCGGACATCACATGCATAGTATTGATTGACTTAACAAAGCTATCAAAACGGTTTTGGGCTTTAGGGTATGGAGTTGAGTGTCGGACATTGGATGTCGCCTCAACGAACAAGAGTCACATATGATATGATTAGCAAGGTGTTGCTTATCTATGTCACTAATCTTCTAGCAGTGATACCAAAGCTCACTAGGAGTTAGTCGACTATAGATCTTGTCCCATAATATGTTGTTAGAGGGAAAGCGATCTTTTTCATATTATGGTATATCTTTTATTTGATAGAAGATCAACATAGCATAGTGCTAAACCTTGTATTTTGTTATAGATCATAGCACCTACTGCAAAGAACACTTCAGTTTTTAACCTACGACCCATTCTTGAAAGAGAAAAAATTGTCTGGAACAAAATTTATAGACTGGTACATGAATCTGAGAATTGTTCTCAAACAAGAAAACAAGGATTACATTCTAGAGAAACTCTATCCTGATAAACCGAAGGATGATACCCCACTAGCTGAGAGACGGGCTTATGAGAAGCACACCAGTGATTCAGTGGATGTCAGCTGTCTCATGCTTGCTTGCATGTCCTCTGAGCTTTAGAAGCAATATGAGGACAGAGATGCCTACGATAT
>KE372716.1:429876-453038 GCA_000418225.1 Zizania latifolia | reverse complement strand
TGTCATTTGTTGAAGAAAGGAGTAGAGTACTATTGCACGTGAGGCAGTAGAGGGGCGCGCGCCCCCAGCAACCCCCTGGATCCGCCCCCGGATGACTACATTATTATTGAGTAACTCTCGATCTCATTAAATATAAGCCTTTGTATCGGTTCACATACATATTAGAGATAAATGGTATGAACAGTTAACAAATAGGGTGTTCTTGGGTAGGGTTTTGTCTGCCACTTGCATACACTCTTTTCGTCTTCACGACCAAATGCATGATGCCTCACTGCTAGGAGCATCATCAGCAGTCGCCGCACTGGATGCATGCATGCGTACCACATGTACGATTTGCAAAAGGCTAGTTGATTAACGGCCACTCGCCCCTCGGCCACAAAGCAAACTAGATCCTCAGTGGGCCTCGCCGACTACACTGCAGAAAACAGTCGTCTCTTTGAAGCCGTTTGATCTCGATCGTGTGGAGGGCGGTCTTTGCGGTAGCGAGCCTCACTTTACAGTGAGGCTTCGCGACGACGAGAGAGCTTCGTAACGTCCGATTTAGATCGGACGGCTGCCTCCTTTGGAATGAGCGGATTTTTGTTATTTCCGTAAGAAATAATCTGTTTCTCCTGGGTTATTTATAGAATTTATTGTGACATTTCTGCATTCTTCCAACAGATCGATTCGTAAGTGTTTTGGCCGAACAATATAAACCAAACAAATTTCACTATCGTGGTTTAAATTACTAGTATCCAATAAAATGGAGCTGAACGATGAGTTCGTAAACCGTATGTATAGGGCGATATCTACAGGGATTATTTGAGCCATATTTGAGATGGTCATGTATGAATGCCAAGAGTAATTATTTCTTTATGTGTACGCCCATGTTATTAGACTGCCAATAAGTAACATCCAACAGTACTAACATACAGTAATATAGGACAAAAATATTAATAATGTATTGTTCTGTCGCCATCGGAATCATGCTTAATTGATTTGGTTCACTGGATATATATACTGATAAGTAGGATGGCAAATCCGTGGGTATGGGTCTTAGCGGTATACCTTTTTATTATGCGTGTGTTCCATCTCAAACACTGATATTTTAATTTTAACAGAATTAAGTTTTAATTTGTGTCTACAAACAACCCATGAATACCTATAATATATATATGTTCTCATCTTAGCCTATTTCTTATGTTGGCCTATTAAAGCTAGTAAGTAATGATACGTGCTATGGAATATATATACCGGTAGGGTCCCTGACTCTCTGCATACCGGGGTGAAGCTAAGTGATGGATTGTGGGTACAAATGCACTCACACAAAAATTTTGGTTATTATTTTTATATTTTAACTATATATATCTTACTTAGCTCTAATCAATAATCGAGTTAAGAAAATAAGTTTATATTAATTCAGTTTTACATCTCCTCTCTTTTACTTTAGCTTTAGCTTTGCTACTATACACATTTTCTTCCCCGGAGAAATTAAGATTTCAAATACACGTGCATTGTTAACCAATTCCGTCTCTGTCCGCCAGTTTAATACAAATGTAGGTGAAAAATTTCCAGATGGGCCTTTGTAAGCCAGGCTTTGTCGTCAACAACAGAGCCGTCGTATCTGTATACCTTCGTACGGATGACGATTATAATTAGTTTGAATATTTTTTTCTGCTGATCCAGAGACGTGCCCAAGTCCAATTGTCCATGATCTAGCTAGCTTATGCATGCAAAACAAACCGATACACGTATGCATCAGGGCATCACCACTGAAGCGAGCTTACCCATGACCTAGCTGGATAGTGCGCTCCAGCACCTACCTCGACAACGACGATCGCTTAAACAAACGGTGGTTACCGGCCTCAGTATTGTAACTATGTTTTTTTTAAGTTATCTATTGACGGTTAGTGATAATTAATCTAGTTATAGTCAAATCAAATCAAATCAGTTATTATTGTTTGTTCACTACCCATAACCAGTCGATCGATGATTTGGTTAACCTGTCACACACGTGTTCGAGGAGGTTGGATCAAATCATGCCCTTGCCACAAAAGTAATATACAAGTTTAATTATAAGCATGCCGGTCGAATCATATATGGTAGCTCTAGCCTCTCCAGGCCATGCCAAATAACCACGGGCGATGTACCTTGATCAGTCGTGTCACTGTTAGTGGCTTTAATAGTTAAGCTAATAAAGTTTTAATTAAACCACACATGCATGCACGCATGCATGATTGCTATGTATATAGTAATAGTATATTGTGGGAAATATTCTTGCCCCTCGATACATCGTACCACGGAAAGAAAACAGATGAGCACCAAAGATTTTTTTGCAGGGTCCACCACACCACCAATGATTAAGTGTCTGTTTAACGGAGCTCTCAGAGCAACTTTCTGCCTGGACTGGAATCAAGAGAGCTCTGTTAAATAGCAGCTTTCAGATTTTAGCGCCCCTAGTAAAATCCTGGAAGTGATTCTCTAAAATAAACTAGAAGCCAGGGAACTAAAAAAACAGCTTCCCACGGAGAATCACTTCCCACCAAACAGGTTCTTAAACTGGTACCACTAAGGAATTAGACAATAGTTCTCCGTGTAAAAATATAATAAGTTTTATATTTTGATTCGTATATTGAAAAGATAATTAAGAATATTATATTACTCTTTTTAGAGTAGGTGAGTGTGATCGAGCTCGAGAATGATCATGTGGGTTAATAAGTAATTAAATCCAAATCTAGATAATATGGATACATTAAAGATAATATATGATTTACTTGTTGGTGACCGTCAGGCATTGCACATTTCTCGTCATAATCTAGTCGTATTTCCCCGACGACTTAATTCCCTGTTGGTTTTCTAGTTTCTCTGATGGTTTGTAGCCATCGTGGTGAAAGAGGCATGCCCGATCCTGTGGGTAGTGTGCTTCCCAGGGTTCACAATTCTTAATTTTGAACCCTAGCAGAGGGATGAAATTCAAGCGAAATCTGTTTTTTTTTAGAAATTCAGAATCCACAATTTTTTATCTACAAGAGGAAAATGAAATTTGCTTGATTCTCATCAAAAAAATTGCTAGAAAATAGCAAAATATCAAACGGTTTTAACAAAGAGGCATTACGAAAAGACGAGAGTGGCAAACAAACAAATATCAGTGGCAATTTCGTTCGTTTTTTCCCCAAATTTCGTTCGGTTTTAAGGAAAACCAATTGTCTCTACTGAAAACGGAATAAATGTAGAAGAAAGGCAAGAAAATTAACAAAAGATACTGGAGAAATGGGGGAAGTTGTATAAAATATATTAAAGTGTAGAAACTGAGAAAAACGCAAGGAGAAATGGGAAAATTCTGGATACAGCTTCATCTCTGTTTTTTTTTTACATTTTTCCTCACCGATTTGAGTTCCAAATGCATGTAAATACATTTTTGAAACCTTCTCATCCCATTTAGCATTGGAAATATCATACTGTTCACAGGGAAAATTTTAGCTTGAAATTACCAAGCAAAATATTTCCTGTATGCATCCAAGTCAAGATCACAAGCCACATCCAATCGTGACAGGTGCATGCACACGGCAACATCTCCTTATCCCTGTGTCTCTCGCTTTGCATCTCTTTTTAAAAACTGTGCAGCGAGATACTCTTCGTCCAGTTTTGATATACGTATAAAGGTTTAATATCAAAACCAAAAAATATCTCTTAACGTAACATCCAAAAATCTAATAAAAAATAGTACTAGTTCTTTTAGCATACATAGAGTGTTATGCTGGTCACTAGTAGCCGTGTATGCGTGTGAAACCTAAATAGTCATAAATACTTTAATAAATTAATAGACTAATACATAGATCAAAATTAAATTCTTTATTTTTCGTTAGGGACTTATCAAAACCGGACTGAGGGGGAAGTATTACTTAGCAACTGGCTTAGCTTTTTCGTCGACCCTGACCTGACGATTCGTTGCCTGCTGGCACGGCCGGTCAAAGTATTCGTCCACAAAAGCTTAGTGATCACTCGCACAAAGACAAGCGAAAAGATTAAGGCAACTGTGTACACACTGGTCTACTGGATCAGAGTACTTATTCGACTTGGAAAATGTATAGGTACAGTCATGGGTACATGATTCTATCTGTTATGACTTTAATCCACATCCATAAATACTGCTCGATCGGATGAGGTCAGAGATTTGCTGTTTGTTTTCATCCTTTAGACTTTTTGAGCGTGTGTTAAGGAAACGTACTTATAACTTATAAGTGTGTATAGTGTGTATACGCGTGTGCAGTCTTTTGGAAAAAAAAAACTTTCAACTCAACTCGGTCGGTCGGTCCACGCACGGGACCGACCAGGCTGACTCGCTCGCGGCGCGTGCGACGCTTGCCTTTCGGTCGGTCGGTCACGGTCTCACGGAACAACACCTTCAGGTAACACCTCCCGTGCACACACGTACGGCCATGCGTTCTCCAGGTGGCTTGGCTACCGATCCACACCGTTACTTCAAGTTACAATGTTGTAACTTAATGTAAACTTTGACGCCTGAACTCCTACATACTAACATGAAGAAAATTTAGCTTATCTCGAGAAGCATGGAACAAATTGGAAACACGTCTGCTATAGAAAATTTTAGTCGATCGAGTATACTCGATCTTAGACCCGGAATCAGGCATCTGCAAGCTCGCATTGGATTGGCAGCCATGGAAAAGTCAGTCTCTGGTAGTTTCTCCGAGGATCAAAGCTTCAGTTCGTTCTCAGAATATTAAACAGGTACGGGCGCACTGCCAAGTAAAAAAACTGACCACGAAAACGACGCACATTCTCCACGTGCAGTTAATTGTCTAATTAATCTAGAATTCGCCCTAAAAGTTAAGCTGGAAACTGACTGTGCATTAGTACGTTTTGTTGGCTTTATGACTGCAATTAGGCCGTATTATCAGAGCGTGTGTTAAAATAAAGAAAGAAAAACACCCAGATCTTGTCTTCTCTTTTCAAGATCGAGATCTTGGATGTACCAATTTGCTGCACGAATCGACGAGGATGGGATGGGATGGGATGGGATGCACCGTCCTTGATGTGCTTTTCTCTGCATCAGGGTATCGATTCTGTATAGACCATCCTGTCAATTCAATCTGGTGGCACCACAGCACCAACAGCGACGCCTATTGCATCCTGTCGTCGTCCAGTCCAACTAGCTACTAAAGTTCTTGGTCGTGATTCGAATTAACACCATAAATTTGGTTCCTCCCAAGCATATGAGAGCAATGAGGAATTTCCAGCGTCCTCTAATTATTTTTTGGAACATATCCAATCTCCAATACGGTTTTCAAATCCGGTATCCACAGAAATATTGGTCGGTCTCTTGGTCAGGTCACCAGGATATGCCTGACAAGATTCAAAATCAAGAATTTGAATTCAAATAATGGTTAGTGGCCTCGATAACATGACCTTGTGTTTATCTGTACGTACGTCACTGGCCTGGAAAATGCAACCATTAATTAGAAACTGAAAAGAAACTAAAACGATTTCTTTTCACTGTGGAATTAGATTATAATAGACAGGGAGCATGGTTTCATCAAAGGTTTGTTACACCTAAGCGTTTTTCTGAAGTGACAAACCCCACTTATCGGGCTAAAATTCAGTACTTAAGAGCCTAGCTACCTAGCTGATAAATTGTTCTACAGCTCCAAACATATATATGAATTATTACAAAATTTTGCCTAGTCCTCCTAGCTAACGTAGACATTCATGTTTTATGGGTTGTTTGAAACATATTTAAATTCTGAGAAGCATCATTTATTTCTAGATTCTGCTATTAAATTTTATAATTTAAAGTAATAATCTAGACTGTATGAGAAGCTCAGAGTAGGTGCATTTACCGTAATCTTTCCGAAACAGAGCCTTAGATCTACACATGTTATGCTAAACTCAATTAGAGTTAGAACCATGGAAAAACAATGGATCTTGTTCCCACTACCATACTTAGGAGGAATGTAATCTTCTTTTCAGACAAGCCCGTAATTGGAACGAATAAGAGCATAGGGTTCTATTCCCACGTACTCTTTTAAGGATTGTCATCCACACAGAGAAATGACTACTCCTGACGAAGAATAACTATACGGAGGTCTCTCTCCTCGTAGAATTTCTTTCTATCTATCAATTAATCTATACTAATAATAAAACTATCAGCTATTTCTTTTCTTTTTTTCCAAATTTCTCAACCATCTAATGACGAAAGAGAGTGACGGTGCGAGAGAGAGGCAATGGGAGAGGAGCACCTTTATATATAGGTGGTCTCGAGTGGGTAGGGATTGGGTGAGGGGCACAGGTGGCGGGGGCGGTGTTAAGTGGGCTAGTTGGGCCGGCTTATATAATGGAAAAGCTCGTAATATTTTACGTGACATCTCTGTGTAAGTTTTGCTTTATATTGGAGGCTCATGTTTTATTTTTCTCTCTCTCGTATTTTCTTGGAGAAACACTTGAAAATAAAACTTTCACGTAATTTCAAATGTGCTTAGCAAAATTAATTTCCTTTGACACTTGAATCTTACAACAGCTTCCGTGTATAGAAGAGGACGGGGTGGCGTAGGCAAGAAGAGGAAGGATGGCGGGGCGCAGGTGCAACAATCGGAAGAAGAGAAGGGAAAAGAAGCAGATTTAGAGCATGTTTGATATAGCTCAAACTCTAAGATTTATGCTAAAGCTGAGGGTTTATATAATATAATAAAATGGTTTAAACTTTTATTTTTTATATAAAATAAAAACTAAATTACTCAACTAAATACCCTTAATCTATCTACAGCTCCAGCTCCAGGATTTTCTGAAGCTAGGCTAGACCAGCTCTAAAAAAATTCTGAAGCTGGAGCTGTCCCAAACAGGGCCTTAGTCTCTTACTCTCAAAAAGAATTTATCAATTTTATCTAAAAAGAAAAATATTTTTTCCTGGGAGAACAACGTTGAAAATATTTTTTTATTGCCCGTCAAATTACAGATGCAACCACCAGTTTTATAAAGAATTCTTTCGGTAGTTATAGCATATTTTTTTATTATAGCATGCATGGAATCTAATAATCTGTGTCTAGTCTGTTGTCGTTTCAGAGAGTCTCTTGTGTGTTGTTACTCATTTTTGTAACTATCCATGCCATCACCGGCCTCTCATGTTTGTCCAAGTGTAATCTCTGTTATGTCTTATTGTGAGAATATATGGTGAATGTTTTTGCTTCCACTCATCGGTTCACTTTATTTTTGCAATCCTTTTAACTATTTGTTAGAGATGAATCTAGTGCGTAACATGCTTGTGCTGTCACATGATAACAATGACTCACCGGTTAGTCCAAGTTCATTTCTCTAATTTAGTGTTGATAATATCAATCTAGTCCTTACTGATAACCTCAATATTTTAATATTGAAAGTCATGATTGTTAGTTGATAAATTAGTAGTAACAAGTTAATAACATTGATCTAAAATCTTAAATCCGACTAGTAAAATAGTTTTATAGCTGCAAACAATTGAACTTGAGATAGTAGTCTCTCCTTTTTTATAGCCACATTAGCACAAGGTTAGGCACCAACAATTGTTGGAATGCTCCAAACTGTCATCATTTGGATCACTAATCTTTACCAGCATTCCTTCCTACACTTGATTAAGTGCATGTAGCCATAATAATGCAGTAGGAGTACTTCATAATCTGGTATTATGATAGATCAAGGATGAACTAGTGATAGGTTTGTCCCTTCGGAATAAATCAAATAACATAAAGGCTATTCTTGTAAGAGGCAGCCAATCAAGCTACGATCGCTGTTAGTGGCATCCAATGCACACACAACAAGATCATCTCCTGGAATTGCTTTCATGAGCATTATAAATGTGGAGAAGCATAGCTTTACACGCTATTGGCTACAGCAACTTAAGGAAGAAGTTTCATTCAGAAGGTTTTGTACTTTTGTTTCTTTATCTCGATCGAAAGATATGCAAGACTTATCATATTTCAGATGATGAGTTGGTGAGACAGACAAAAGCTATTGCAGATGACAGTTGTTGCTGTGCTTAACCATATTCTAGCAAAATTGTCGCGTGTCAGTGACAATGTTACGATAGGAGTAACCGTAGAGGATCTCATTTGTCAGAAACTTAGGTCGCCTGAAGTAACGGCAGCACATGACAGTGAGTAATCTATTTCAGAGCTGCGTTATGCCAAGGAGATATAAGAAAAGATGGACTGATTAGAGAATCTACGAATACATCAGTGGTTGACTTGAGATAATTTAACAAGCTTACGTTGTCTGTCAGTGAAGTTAACACTAACAATAATAAAGACTTCGTTTACATCAAAAATATAATAAAGACCTGCAGGTTCTGGATCATGAGAAGAAAAATTGCCTGCTTTGCTGGTTCATTCCGATTCCTCCAGCTGTTTCTGTGTGATGCAAGCTTCCCTAGCATTTTGTGAACTTCACATGTCGGAGCGCTTACTTTGGACTTCTGGAGTACCATAAGAAATGCAGAATATGGAGTTGAAAACGAAAGGAGAGGACGAAACAATACATTAAATTGTTCGATCGTTGGTCAGGTTATGCAGCCATGTTCTGTGAGAATCTAAGGCGTTTTAGCTGAACAAAGCTGGTGGGTTTCTGCAGTGTTCGTTTTCCTTTTTTTCCTTTGTTCAGAATCTTCAGATGACGGGGTCAAGATGACACGACGAGCAGAGAGCATGCATGTGATGGAATTGTGCCCAAGAAAATTCTGGGAGAACAGGAAGTTTCGGCTGTAGCCGGAAGTTTTAGGTTCTGGAGCATCCGGAAGTTCTGGTAGGACCAGAAGTTCCGGGTCAGTCCCAGTGTTCGATTTTCTGGACGAACCTGAAGTTTCGGTTGGACCGGAAGTTCTGGGTTAAGAATTAATTCGATACAGAAGGTCTATTTCGAAAGTTCCGGATGGGATCCAGAAGTTCCGGATGGGATCCGGAAGTTCCGGTGGCCGAAAGTTTCGACTATAGCCGAAAGTTCCGGACCGTACGAACAGATTAGATCTGTTGGGCTTTAATGCAGATTAAAGGCCCATGTTGGTGCACTATATAAAGAGGGATGGGGCTAGCACGTGGAGGCTGCTGTTCGCTGTTACTTCACCCTAGCCCTAGCCGTCACCTCTCCTCTCTCCACGATCACAAGTGTTGTGATTGATCTTTCGGATCTTGCGAGCGGTGCTAGCACGCCGGCGCGAGGTGATCCTGTCCCTGTACGTGTGGATACCGTAGAGACACTGTTGCTGCATCGGTGCTTATCTTCTTCTTGCGGAGTTTGCCGGATCGTCGGATCACGTTGTCTTCATCACCGGATCGCCGACGAACGAACGAAGCCGAGAGAAGAGTTGCTCGAGACCGCGCTACTCCAACTCTACTTCCGTTGCCCGAGCGCGTCTCGTGGTTCAAGGTAACGATCCATGATCACATTACACGTATGGTTCCTGGGCTAATGGAATAAATTTTTGAAATTAAACGTTAGCGTAGCCTCCTCATAACCTAACAACATGAGCATCCTCTCTGACAATCTGGCTCAAGATGATTCTAATTTCTACACGTCGATGTGGATCATCTTGACGATGCGTGCTGTGTCTTTTATGGCACTGGATGCTTATCTATTTTCCTGCATACCAAGCCAGGGCAGTCATGCAGACAACGCCATGGATATGGGCTGCTGCTGATAGCCGGAGCTCGTCAGCTAGCGTCGCAGACCAGCCGGCGGATACATGGAGTCAGCGGCCGAAGCATGCAGCCGATTCGGACGCCGCTATCTAGCTACCTGCTATCTTGGCCATCGCGACGAGCAATCAATCAATCATATGGCGTCAGGGCGCTTCAGCTGCATCCTGCATGCTGGCGTCAGGGCGGCTAGCTAGCTGCGGAGATTGGGACGGGGGAGCCAACCGATTCTCTGACTCTCTGCCGCCTGCACCGTCGTCTTGCCATTGAATGTAGTGACGAACGCCGAGCCAAATCCGCATGGAGATGATCAGATTTGTCAAGATGGTGACAATGATGCTTTGTCTGTTTTGACAGTTCGCCGGAGATCTGTGACCGTGAGTCTAGCCGATCAGGTTTGGAAAGAAACATTTGGTTGCTGGCAGGTCATGCCATGGTGAATCTGTGAGGTTAATTTGTAAACTAAGTTTACTGTAGTGAGAGCAGGAAAAACCATACAAACTTTGAATGTCCATTCTTTAATGTGTAGACAAAACTGGAATATTTTCATCTTCTCTTTTCAAAATATTATTACACCGGTGATGTGGTTGCAGAGTCATGGAAGACAATCTCGGTGTATATGTGAGCAGTGGTGTGTGGCATATTATGAGCATGTTTGAAAAACTTTAGATTCTAAGAAGTAGCCCGTGAGTATCTAGCTCGTAAAAATATAGAGAAGTTAGTGTTTCTCATCTTTTATACTCTATTTACAACTGTTAAGTTTCATAATTTAGGTCTAGAATCTGAACCGTTCGAAGGAGGTTTGGATTTTGTTTTGCAAGTAACTGCTGTTACCGGAAGCTGCTCGTACAGGCCTTATATGTCATATGAAAAAATGTTGCTAAAATCTTTTATGTTGGGCACGTAATGTCTGGCAAAACACTAAAAAGATTGATCTCTTTAATGGGCCCTTCAAACATAATTTTAAACCAGTGGAACACTGCTTCAATGATGGGCCCCCATAACGCATGCCTGTCGCAAATCCGGGCCGCCGCCGGCGCCTCGCCTAGAAGGAGAACCCATCTTCTCCCCGCGCGCACGCCTCGAGCCCTTTCGCCGGCGTCGCCGGAGCCGTGGCGGGTCTCTGCCGGCGCCATCGGAGGTCGGATCGGATCCTCATCTACCCCTCCCGTGTCTCCCCTCTTCAGAGGCGGCCTAGGCGCATTCCTGGCTGCCCGCCTACGTGGCCTCGCCTCCGGTTCCGCCGCCCCCGACATGCCAGCTTCCCCTTCACAGTCCCATGCGGAAAACTCCTCCTATTTCGCGCGGCTCACCCACGAGTTCCCAGCTGAATTCGCGTTCCTTTTCGTCTCGCAGTGGGTCGGTTAGTAGTTTGGTGCCCGTGGCCACCGCAGCGGCGGCGCATCCATGGCGGCGCCAGGATCCCTAGGCGTGTACAAGGTGGTGTTCGCGGCGCTGGGCTTGCTCATGGTGGGTACCCTGGTGTACACCTGCGTAACCGATGGCTCCCCGTTTCGACTTGAGCTGCTTCGTTTTCTCTCCATGGAAGAGGATTGGATGTCAGTTACTGACTGGTATGAATTTTGGCAGTGTAGCTATTTTTTCTGTGTGCTTCCTCGCGGATTATTAGTACTCTATTGTGATCTATATGAACTGGATGTTTCGATACTATACTCAAGGAAACCATTTCAGGCTTTTGGAGTTTTGTTTTTATTTATTTAGACGTAACATGCTTTGCTGATGATTAGCAAATCGTTGGAGTCACTCGTATTATTTAAGTACCGTCCCAATTTTACTGGGGCAAGCTGCACATGGTGCTGCAGAAAGCTCTTGATGGATGCAACTGTGAAAATTGAGTAGGTTTATAGTTTGTTGTTAAGATCCTTCTTAACCAATGTACTATGTGTTGCATCTGGGTAGCAGAGCAGAGCTATTGTCGAAGGCTCGAAGCATATATTCATAGTACCTGGCTTGAATTTGTATTTTTCTCTGTGTAGGTGGATGGGGGCAACACTGATTGATTCTTACGTGAATGTGATTGATCTCGGTAATTCATATATCTCTGTGATGTACTTTGCCTCCTCTTCACTAATTAGTCACTTTTTAAAATGACCTGTGCATAAAACTTGTGATGTTTACAAGTAGCATACTAAGTGTTTTCTGGACTGTGAAGTGCTTTGCATGCGCTGTACATAATTGGAATAAATTCAAATGTTGAAAAAACATGTTGCATACTAGCTATAGTTCTTGGAGTTAAACGTTTATTTTCGTGTACTCAATTAGTGAACTATTTGGTACATACGCAATTCTAGGAAAAAAAATTGATTTCCACAAAACTTAGTTCCTGATCTGTATGAGGGGATTGTATCTAAGTGCTTGAAGCTGCGATAGGAACATGTGTTGGATCTCAGATATGAAAAATCAAATGATAGTAGAGAAGTATTGTTGTATTATTTCTCTTAATATGCCATCATTTTGTGTATAGTTTAGAGCTTGCGCAGATATTTGTGTTCCAACATCTAACTCCATCCGATGTACTGCTGGAATGTTTGGTTGTGTGTTTTATCCTATTTAGTGCCCTTTCCCTGATTAACACAAATAATTTCTACATTCCACCTCAAATATATATAGACTTACGGGTACTTGTGTCTTCAGGGGTTGACCACTAAAATGCTTTGCTCTACAGGATACAAATAATGTAAAATAAAATTCGAATCTATCTGTCCGTTTCATGTATGGATATATGAATTTAAAATATTATCTTTATCTAGATGTGAGCTAGTGGTCTTTCTTGTGTGTTTCAGATTTGGGTTGTCTACAAGGAAGTAAATTGGATTAATTCTGTCTTCTGGGTAGTTATATTTTTTCTGTTTTGGCAGGTAATCGATTCTTTCTTGCTAATATTCTGCATCCTCCTAATTTCTAGTGCCTTGTCAAACCTTCATAATTCTGTTTGAATGCGTATTCTATTCCACTTGATGCAAACAACCTTTTTTTCCTTTTATCTTTTCAGTGCTGCTACATGTGCTTATGTTGTTGTGAAGCTTTGTGAAATAACTTCAGGGCCTTCTCACTGTCCACTTGATCTTTTATTGCTCAGGTATAGATTCAGATTCTTCCTACTGTACACGGGATAATAAAAAATGAGTTGACCATTTTTGACAGCATAATTTAGCATATCAAGGGGGAAATCCCTTTTCTTTCGTGCTGATACTTGAGATAGAAATGGATTAGTCAATTTTGTTCTTTCTCTGAGGGCTACTGGTGGGCTATGACAAGCTTATATTGGTAATGGTATGTCCTGTATCAGCTTTTGGGGGACCTGTGAACTATATTATCCTGTAGATTTCAACACCTGCAACAATAAACTTTTGCTTTCATAATTTTTGCTCCTTTTGGGTTTTAATCCACATATATTGAGTAACGTACAAAAGACTGCATTACATAGTGCCATGCTGCAATGCTGCATGCTGTTACCCAACGTGCTGATGAATTGGCGACTTTGTATCACATCCTTGATGTCAAGGATTTTTTTTGCAAACATCAATCGGTGGTCTCATATTCTTCATTTGCTTTGACCATTCATTAAAGAACCAATATAGTTTAAAAATACACAACTCCACCCATGGTGGATACACCCATGAAGATCTTTCATAATTTATATTGATGTCTTGAGGCGTTTTTCAGGGCATTCATAGCTGCAGTGGTCATATATAATGTCATCACTGATGGACTACCTTTTAGGAAGGATTTGTTGACACCGTAAGTGAATATCTTCATAATTCATACTTGTTCTGTTTCACTTTAAGAAAACATGTTTTTATAAGTATACCGTCGATCCAGTTGAGTTCAGCCATAAAATGGATAAACTCCCGTGCTTAAATGAAAGATCACAGAAGCATAGAATTAAAATACATCACAAGACCATAATATGATGAATTACATTCAATGTTACCATATTATTTGAGAAAAAACCATCACTATTTTCACCGTAAGAGTAGGAAGCACTGGAAATGTTCTTGTCCATGTGGAGTTGAAAGAGAATCGTTGGAGGCCAACACTAAGTAAAGCAGTGTAACTAAGTTTGCATTTATGATGCTGTATATAACTATATAAAAGTGTTATGATATTTTTGGTTGATTTTTCGTAATCATATCGATATAAGAGAAAAAATTTATATGCCACTTAAAGTTTATCGGTTTTCTTATATTCCACTGAAATTTTACTTTTCTGTTAAATTCTTAGCCACCACTATTTTTTGTAAATAACAAAAATGCCCTCCAATAGCCACCACGTTAATAGATGAATAGTTGTCTGTAGATGAATGGGTGTCATTCGGAAAGGATGACTTCCAATTGGCACCTATTGACATCTCCAACTTCTAACTAGATGCTAATGTAAATACAACATTAAAACTAATTCTGGTATTAATCATCTATTTGCAACAGAAAAGGCATTCCACTCTTTTTCTTTCTACTTCTAACACATCTTTTCTTTCTACTTCTAACAAGTATTCTAATGTACTCGTTTTAAATCGCTGGTCACGCATTGCTCGTAGCAAGCCCCCGACTGCTCTCCCCCACCCCAAACAGTTCGAAGGCACTATTTGGAACACACGAGTCACAAAGAATTTCTACATTAGGCAACCTGATTTCTGTAGGAATATGGTAATTTTCCCGTGTTCCAATTGAGACAAACAATTCCCCGATGGATCCAAAATATATTCCACGACTACACCGTTTGCTCGACAGCAGCCAGGGTTAAACTAAAGCTAATAAATACCATAATTTGCCAGTTCACCATCGTTTCAGGTCACAGATGTAGCGCACAAAACACTATAGTTCGAAAGGTATATATTCGGAACTTGCTCTGTAACTTGTTGGTCTAGCAGATTGCCTGCGCTCTCTTCTTCATATTTGGGGTTTCTCCAATAGAATCAATGGTGGCAAATTATGGTTGATCCTGCAATTTGTTTGAGCTATCCGGTTCAACTTTCATGGCACCTGGTTCGTCTATGGTCATCGAACTTGCATCAGTCAGCTACAGTTAACAGTAGCAAATAGGGAAAGGCAGCCATTGTTAGCGTGCACCATGAGGTCTTATGACAATACTATGTACAGGTCAATCTTTTGCAAGATTACAAGTTCACATAAGTAAAAGAACACTTACAGCAGTTTGTTTTGAGGAACCAACTTCATCAACCACAGGTTCTGTGCCCTTCACATGCTCTCCAGTTACTCTATTACCATCCTTCAGCATACCAGCAAAAAGGAAAAGTATTACCCACAGAGAATAACGGTGTCTATAAAAAATCACATAAACTGGTAGATGAATAGATGACAAATGCGGCATTCGACAATGCTCTACTACAATCGCACAAACAAGCAAGAGCCTGACAGTAAAAGAGGGAAGCACCGAAGTACCGAACTTTCACAAGTCCAAGGAAAATACTTGATACACATCGCCACAGTGAATTGTTAAATTAAATTTACATTTTGAAAGGAAATAACATACTATCACCGTCCTGTTTTTGTAAGGCAGCCACATACTTGAAAAGGTCAAATCAAAATCTGTAAGTTCTAACCAACGATTAGTCAAAATCATATAGGAAAGTTTAGTGTATAAAAAGGGTACCAGTGGATTCATATTTCAAAGTGTTTTCCTAAGATATTGATGATATATTGTAAGAAAAGTTGATGGTCAAGAACTGTAACTATAAGACATTACATCAATGAGTTAAAATAGAAAAATACCTGATCTGTGGCATCTGTTTCAGCAGACTCTCTTTTAACTCTCACATTTTGAATACTCCTCCTCCTAAAAGACAAAGGATATATGTCAGAACATGTCATATAATCAGCTTAAGTGATTGCTATAATCACCTGAATGGTTAAGAAACTAAATAGCAGTTATCAAAAAAATCAGCCGATTAGCCAATTAACTTGTGATCCCCACTCCTCAAGTTAATTTAACAGGAAATCAGGCTATTGATTGGTTAGCCGATTAATCGGCTAGTCGATTAATTGGTCAAAATTAATCTTTTTGTACTTGTTTGCTAGTTAGTTGTGATAATAAGGTGTTGATAGATCATGAATTGAATTAGTTTCTTTAGCCCTTTGCTACCACCTTAGCTCTTTATTTTGCTTCAAATGTCATTCATTAATCATTTGTCAGACATCAAAACTACAATATCAACTCATCAATGTAACACCTTGTCCTCTGTCATATTTAGTTATTTACATTTTATACATGTTTACATAACTACTTTATGCTAACCAATTAATTCCGTTAATCCCCAATTAACCGATTAATCCCTAATCCATGGCCAGCCGATCAGCTATTGATAACCGATTTTTTCAACACTGCTGAATAGAAACAACTACCTTCCTGAGTAGTCCAAAGGTTTGACATCATCCATTTCCACATCAGAATCAGCATGGTGTCTTTCATCAGGATCCTCTTGGTCTTCGTCTTGCTATATGAGACATAGAAGTAACTTAGCCAAATTTGCTTCCAAAATTACATCTATAGTTGATAAGCAATAGTGGACACTGACTTGCATATAATTATACTTCTAATAATTGATATGTCAGATAAAGGCACCGGCCACAGGTCATGATTATTTTGCTATTTCCTAATAAATGATGCGTTGGATGTTAGCATGTGGATAAACTGTTTTACTCAGACGAACACAATAGCAAGAGACACAAAAAAAGCTCCTACCTATGTTTCCCTTGGTCTTGATATGGATAAAAAAGTTGATTCAAACATTATTAAAAGACTGAAATGTTAGTGTACAGGATGCATGACTGATTACTTAAAGCATGAAAAAAACTGCATTGATAATTCATACCATAGTGAATATAAGCTTTAGGTGGTTTCATTGTATGTTAAAAGAGGCAAAACAGACTTTTTTTTCAAATCTCAATCAGATGTCCATAACTAATGATCTGTCAATTTGGCATTCCCTGACATATCACATATCAATGAACCTTACACGGTAGCAAAGACCATGCACACAACAAACTGAATGAGAAGGAGCAACGACAAACTGCAACAAGTGCAATTCTGACTTTCTCACTTTCAAGTATTAAGGTACATGAATGAGTAGAGACAAGGTTATCACCAGTTTCAAGAAAAGGGGACAGCAGGCAACTCTCCAGCTACTTTCAACATACTGGTGGATAATTCGATATTTTCAAGTTGATGGGGGAGGAGGCAGGGCAACTCTGAAACTAATTTCATCCAGGTGTATAAAGTTGGCATTAACTTTCAAGGCTCATTTCTCATATTACCTGTTTTTTAGAGTGTTATTCCTAATTATCCCAATTCCCAAACAAAAGGTATCAATGTTTCTTCGCCATTTAGTTTTTCTTAAATGGAGCATATAACTGAATATTTAGATCATCTATTAGCTTTTGCCAATAAATACAACTATATTTATAACGCAAATCTAGACCTGTGTTCCCTGATTTCCCATGAGGAACAATTAGCAGATCCAGGGTCAACATTTACCCCTTCGTACAAATTGTCAGACAGTATTGTTTATAGCAACTACTAGAATGATGCCCTATACTCTTTTATCCTTCATTTGATGTATTTCACAATAAAAAAAATATCAGGCGGCTAATTTATTGCTTATAGCACAATGCTCACCTCATGCAGCTCAGCCTCAGGGGGTCGCTCCTGAAACTGGACACTAGGAGCATGTTGGAGTTTTGAAAGATTATCAAGAAGTCTTGATCTTATATCATCCAATTGCTGGCGTGTGTTTTTGTTCTCCATGTTACTTGGTGCAACATGAAGTGTATAATCTGGACCAAAATACTCATAATACTCGTTTGGAGGCATCTTATCAGTGAGCTCATGACCAAGTGCAACTCCTGTCTGCAAAAGCATAGGAGTTAAATAAGACAGCGAAAAATATGAAAGGGCGGTATGAAATTTTGAGATAATTAAAACAAAAGAAACATATGCATAAAAGTATTCAAAGCTCAAAGCATTTAATAAAATTCTCAGATAGTCATAGGTCATACACTCATAAGTTATACTCACTCAGTTTCAGTGATTAAAAGTTGCAAATATTCCATGGTTGTTCATAACAGTTCAAGTTTTTCTTAATAGAATGGCTGGATGCCTGGATCAGTCCTAAATGAAAAGGAAAGCAACAACAAAGCCTTTCAATCTAAAGCAAATTAGGGTAGGCTAGAGTTGAAACCCAACAGAAACCATTGATTAAGGTTTAGGCACATGAATAGCTTCTCTCCATGCACTCTTATTTAAAGCCAAATCTTTAGGAATATTTCATCCTTTCAAGTTTCTTTTTATTGTCTCCTCCCATATCAATTTCAGTCCTCGAATGAAAAGGAAAGGTAATCTTTAAAAATATGATACATTATCTATCCTTGCTAGTACCATATATAGAATAAATGACAAAAGTACAATGAATAATGATTTAAAAGTAATGTTAAAAACGTCATATAACCAGATGCAATACTTATAACTGTGAGTCACAGCCAAACCAGTTGTCCATGGTGATACATAAACATGTTAGGCATAGTGTTGGCACTTGGCACTAAAAAGGATGACATAATAACTTTCCAAGTTGGTATGTCTTTAAAGTTAATTAATTAGTTGAGGCTTTACAACCCCTGATACATACCTCATAGCACCAACATCGTGCAACGTTTCTTATGGTATACCCACCACCACCAAGCAGTAACAGCGGGACATTAAAGGTTCTCATGAATCTCACACATTCAGCATGTCCCCTGATTGATAGGTTGAAGCAACCCAATCTGTCACCTGACAGAGAGTCTGCACCACACTGGAGCACCACTGCACCAGGGCGAAAAACCTCCATCACCTTTCCTACTATCGGCTTGAACAGTGACTGGTAGCTCTCATCATCAATACCATCATCCAATGGGACATTCAGGGAGTAGTACTTCCCCTTGGAGTGCCCAATATCACGAATGTCCCCTGTCCCAGGAAAATAATCCCCAAACTTATGGAATGAGACTGTCATCACCCTGTCCGTCGTGTAAAATGCTTCTTCCACACCATCTCCATGGTGAATATCGATATCCACATAGAGAACACGCTGAAATCCAAAATGTTAACAGTGAAAAACGTAATCCTGCAAAATATTAAAGCAAATAGGGGTAATAGAAACTATGGTGCAGGCATACAGCACGTACCTGGTGGTATTTGAGGAGCTCGAGAATGGCGAGGACGATGTCGTTGACGTAGCAGAAGCCGGAGGCCTCACACTTCTTAGCGTGGTGGAGGCCACCAGCCCAGTTGATGGCGATGTCGTGGCCGCGATTGAGCTTGACGGCGGCGCCGACGGAGCCGCCGGCGTAGGTCTGGCAGAAGCTGTAGAGCCCGTCGAATACGGGGCAATCCTCGCCGACGTTGAACCGCTTGAGCGCGCGGATCTGGTCCTGTTGGGTCTCCGGCGTGACGGAGCGGAGGAAGGCGACGTAGTCGTCGGCGTGGAAGCGGGAGAGGTCGCGGTCCCGGGCCGGGTGCGGCTTGAGCACCTGCATCTGGTCGAGGAGGCCGTAGTGCGCCAACAGCGAGTGCGTCATCCTCACGCGGTGCGGCTTCATGGGGTGCCCCTGCCCGTAGTAGTAGTTGCCGACCTCCGCATCGTAGAAGTAGCAGACCCGGCGCTTCGTCCCGTCCGCGCCGGAGGTCGGCAGGGAATTGCCGCCGCCGCCGGCCGAGGCGTCCATCGCGTCGGAGCGGAGGGGATTTTTTTTCTCCTTTTCCCCTCTCGCCCTCCCAGCAGTCTGGACGTCTGGTTTGGGTTTCCGGCTCGCGGCGGTATTTGAGGTTTGGGGACGGGAGAAGAGTAGACTGGATGAACCGTTAGATCGTGGAGAGACACATCGCGAGCCGTCCGATGCACTGTCCCTCGATGCGTTGAGCCGTAGAAAGCTCAAAGCTGCCGACTTCCCGAGCAGACTGGGAGACCGAAGGAACCTCGAATTTCCATCAGAAGATTCGATTTTTTTTTTCAAAATCCAAAGCTCAAATTAGAAAGGCCTCATTTAGATTGAAGGTTTTTTTAAAAAAAATAAAGGAATTGAACTAATTGCTAAAAAAATCTGTAAAATTCATGTGTTCAAAGGATTCCTAAAGAAGCTCAAGTGAGATTTCTACAAATTCTACATGATTTTCACAATAATTAAACTAAATCCTTTAAAATTACTTCGAAAATACTCCATTCAAAAGCACTTAAAACTTAAACTTTTGAGCTACAGTTTCATCTCAAATTGAAAGTGGGGACCAATGGAGTTAACAAGCAACACTGTTCTCTTAAAAAAAATACTGTTCAATGTTGGATTCTTTCTGGCACAGTAGCATCAAAATGGTTCTGAACATCAAAATGGGAAGCTTCCCAAACTCCAACTAGGTCACGTCTTTCATAACGTTTACACAAGTTGAATGTAATAATAATAAAAAAAATCCCAAAATATTAAAGCAAGCCAAATGTTGATCATACTCCCAAAAAATTTGACTTTTTGATCCGTTGCTCATATGATCGATCGGGAACCGTGGTTGCGAAGATCTCGTCGAGACGATTCTATTTTTGGTATTAAACATCCGTTTCGGATATCCGATGAATCACAGTGGACTCGACAAATTCTAGCCGTCCATTTCTTTATAAAAACAAGGAGGAGGCTAGAACCTCCTCACAAATTCCATTTCTCTCTTACGTGCTAGGGTTTTCTAGTTCTCGAGCATAGAGCTTGTTCTTCTCCATTTAATTTCTTTCTCGCCGTGAATCTTCGTCGTCCACCGTAGGTTTTTAATTCTGTCGATCCCATCTACGTGGTGCATCTTGTGTCTTCAGTTGCTTCTTTTGTTTTGGTCGCATACGTTGTCATATGGGGCTGCTATCGTTTAGTCCGTTGTTTACCTGTTTGTTGCTTTGTCGACCATCTCAATCTCTTCCTATACTCATTCTAGAGCTTCCCAACCGCTTATCCATCATTTTGTACGGTTAATTTTACTGGTTCTACTCATCTTTATTCACCGCCCACCATGTGTTCGATGAAATGCCTACGAGAGTTTACATGTCATTTTTTTCCTATTTGGATCTAGTAGAAGTAATATTTGTCACTTGCAAAGTGACATATTGTTGAAGAGATGTTGTTTTCTTTAAGAAAATACAAGTTTGGTTATTTTAGAATAAACCAAATAATATCGTATAAATGACGTTAAGGAGCATAGAAAGAATGTTTTGATGTTGCTTGTACCTTGGTTGTGTAATACTCAATATGTGTTTTTATAGGTGGTAGTACTTCTGAGCGCACTTAAACATAGTTTTCATTATCGTCACCGTTATAAAGGCAAGTAACATACTATATTTATATTCATGTCTTACTTCTTTTGCAAGTTAATTAAACTTGAGATGTTGCCTTTGAATTTAGTCCATCCATATTCATTTGGGCTATTTTGTTGATATCATGTTTTATCAAAAGAAAATATAAGAATTGACGTCAATTCACATGCATATATATGCATATATGCATTTCATAAGGTGATAAAGACCGGTTATTGCCATCGTGCGTAACTTGTATCGGTACATGGAGTTGCATGAGAGGCTAGTATATCTAGCACAAAACTCTCAAATGAAGTTGCATCATGGCATTCATCTATTCATGTGATGATTGAAAGATATAGAATGTTGAGAAGTGAAAGTCAATGTCATGATAAGTGAAAAGCATATTGAAGATTATGGTTGATGATTATAAAATAACTTGTGAATAAGTGAGATAAGTTTATATTCATAACTGTTGCTTGCTGAGCTTGTCTCACCCTTTTAAATTCTATTTCAGGTTTGTTTACTCGATGAATCTTTTGAGTATGGGACTTGTAGCGGCACATATCACTTCATCATCCATAATTATAAATCAAACCATGTTTAAAATATATTTGTTTTGTAATATGTAGTGTGTATTGTAATAAATTGAAGTTTTAACTAAGTTGGTTTAGTAGACATAAAAATACTTATGATTTTGGGTTGTGAGAAGTTTGATATCTTTTTTGGTGATATGTTATAACTGCATGTGATTGTGTTGTGGATTATATCGCAATTACAGTGGAAATATGTAACGACCCATCCGGATTTCGGAAATATCGTCGAAATGGACAAGTCGATACGTTATCAAATACGAACGAATTTTAGAATAAAATCGTTCCATTCGGCAGTAGTTTCATTGCAGACCTGCTTATTACAACACATAGAGTCTCACACTGCTGCATTAGGAGGCATACCTCGCAGCGACAGGCAAATACAACATTCAAGCTTACAAAACATTGTATGAACTACTGTCTAACTACCACACTTGGGGACTAAGCCCGAGACCCTAATCTTCTGGTTCTTCCGCTGCGATATCTCCATCTTCATTTCCGTAGTTGCCTTCGTCCTCAGGAAGATTCTCTTACTCTGGGTGTGGGTGGTAAAAAGCAAGGGTGAGTACTCAAGAGTACTCAGCAAGTCTTGGGAAGTGAGTATAGATGTATGGTACAAAGAGCGGCAAGGGCTTCAAGGATTAATATTATTATTTAAACAAAAAACTTCTAAGTGCTTAATCCCGCGGGTAGAGGTCCCAACCTCTATCCGCTCCCACAGTAATAATATAACAACAATACCTATCAATTTCTCTCAACTTCACCAAACCGGGAGTTGCTTTGCAACAAATCCCACATTTATCTTGCCAGCACTTTCCAACTTATCACAACAACCATCAATTCTCATCATCAACTCAACCATCCATCACTTACCATCATTCACCGGTACTAACTTGCCCATCCATCGGGAAAGTGTTCCCCTTAAACATTCTCTCAACCCAATCACTTTTTATCTCTCAACTAGTTTAAATTCTCACGGTCACTCCTTATGAAACCTTTCAGCTTCCCGCTCCACACAGGAACGTTGCCAACCACTAAGGCTAGCCGTATACCCACCGGTATACTCTGGTAACGCCCCATCCCAACCATTTATTCAAAACAAATCAAATCCTACGCAAGGGAAGATACATGAAGTCACTCGCCCATATCCGTGGGCACGGTTGTTCGAACATGTTATACTTCAGCTGAAGGTGCACACTTTACCCTTGCGACCCGAACTTACTCCTTAACCGGCCTAGCTAAGGAGGTTCGTGACAAGGACTTTCCAGAGTAAACCTAGGATACCCCACTACTGCCACCTAGATAGATTTACGGTCAGGGATCCGGACCCTCTCGTCCTTCGTCTCCCCTGGACATCCCGCGGGTGCTCCACCAATTCCGTTCACAACCATTGATCTCAATAACTTCCTCGTGCCCATTAGGGACTTTAGTAAGTACCTCGAGCCACCCCGGCGATTCCATATCTTTTGGCAGCAGGACCATCCTAAATCCGCTAAGTACTTATCCAGGGGCATCTGTCACCTACCCGCAAGGTTGCACGATGTTGTGCTCATGCTTTCCCAAGGAATCGGTCCTTAT
>KE372716.1:374909-388594 GCA_000418225.1 Zizania latifolia | reverse complement strand
CTCATTTGTAAATATAAATGCAGAGTATGGAGTAAGTGAAGTGATATCAACCAAGGGTGATGTCTACAGTTTCGGTGTGCTTCTCCTAGAAATGATAACAGGGGCTAGTCCTACTGATGAAAGATTCAATGATGGTAAAAGCCTCCATGAACTTGTTGCTAGAGCTTTTCCCAATAACACATATGAGATTGTTGATCCCACGATGCTAAATGGTGAAATGAACACAACAGTGATACAGAAATGTATCATTCCGTTGGTTAGAATAGGCCTCAATTGCTCCATGGCATCTCCTAAGGACCGATGGGAAATGGGACAAGTTTGTGCTGAAATCCTTAGGATCAAGCATGTATCCTCAAGTGTATGAAACAAAGCATCAGCAACATGATCATTCTATTTAAATGGCAGTGGTTGCTGATGTACCGAGCTACTGTCTCCATTTTCATTTTCATTTTCATCCTATTCTGCGGCCATGGCTACGTCGCCGACGTTCCCCTCCACCGCCACGCGCCACCAGTGTCACCATCCACAGCGGCATACCACCATTGCTCAAAATGGATCAACCATGAAGGCCTTGCAGATCCGTTCCATCCGATTTGGGAGCAACAGCGATTTTTGGCTGCTGTGCCAGATAAGAGAAGGAAGTATTGCTGAATTGATTTTTCCCTGTGACCAGACCTTAGGTCATGTCAAATTGGAGTGGTGAATTTGTAGATCCAAAAATTCTTAGAATTAGAGTGGACAATTTTCGATCAAACTCTGTTCACTCGACCTTTTGTTGTATGTCATCGGACAATTGTGGCCATCAGTCTTTGTGTCAGACTTTGGGAACGGAACCTTCACTTCGCCAAAATCCAGCACAGAGGGGGGATGGAGGCATATAGCTCGATCTCGCCCCCGACTAATCGGCACAAAACAACAACGATACATCAAAGCAAATAGATACGGGTGTACGGTGTACCTCCTAGTCGCGGAAGCCCTAGTTGCCGCGCCGGCCACTTCATCCCGAGCGCCGCCGGTGCTTGGACCTCGCCGATCGCTTTTCGCCGCCGCGGCCTCACCCACGGCTCGTGCCGCTTTGTCTCGCTCCACGGCTCCAGCGACTCAAGCTCCAGCAAGCAGTACTGGGCACCACCGCCACTCGCCATGCTTTTGCCTTTGAACGGCGACGCCCATTCGCGGACGAGCCCTGGCAACCAGCAGGCGTCGCCGGTTGATCCGCTTGTCCACACGAGTAAATCACAACCGTCAATCAAGCGCACATGGGTAAAAGATGGCGACCGCCGCTATTCTATTCTGAAAAACTTACACAGTTACAATTTTATCTAAAAATTTTCTTCGCCTGGATTGCTTATATAATTTTCTAAACTGTATATTAACTTTATAGTTTATAATATTTAAGTAATCAATTAGAGGACAAATGCATAAGAAATTTCAGAAAAGAATGTACAGAATAAACAAATTAATTAAGAAGCTAAGGTAATAGAAGCAATCTCTTTTGGTATCATGGCCAGATGAATGTGCAGTTCTATCTTTGGCACAAAAGTAAACCAGAAAGCCAAATTTACACTACAACCAATACACCATGATAAGCTCTCAGACTGCCAGAATGACCAGTAGCACTTATTTTCTGTTCAGTCATCCCAGAGATACTTTGAAGAACAGGAATTTGCAATCGTACAGATTAACATCCAGACAACACTAGAATATTCATTAACATACAGGATTATATTACAAGCAAGTTATTGGATGGGTGTATCATAGAAACATGAAGAAACACGTGTATAAACAGATCTGATCAAAGAAAGAACATTTAGAAATGGAGCTGCTTGCACTGAGAAGCAACAGCCTCTGAAGGGCAGTATGGGCATTTGAAGGGTCTGGAGCTGCTCTTAGATAGCTTCATTATGGATTGTTTCGATACAACGTGTCCACAAGGCATCAGCATTGGAGGGTTGTCATCACTTGATTGCTCTCGGAGAACTGGACATACAAAGACAGAGTGGTACTGGAATTCTGGTCCAATATCTATGGGTACTGGAAGCTGTTTCATTGTCTGCCACTCCTGCTTTTTGGTAGCCATTACTGTCGTTAGCTTCAGCAAGGTCGGTAGTCCTTGAAAACCAGCTAGTATTGCTACTCCAAGTGGACTCTCACTAGATTGCCCCAAAAGGCTACAGAATTGATGGGTAAGCTCCTCAGCAAGCTTCTCCCAGTGAGTCGATGACATAAACTCAGCGTATGGGGACTGATCAAGCCTATCAGCCCAGAGAAGGCATGCCATTAGCTTTTGAATCTCTGCCTTGTGCAAGGATGCAAATGGCACCAAGTGAGTTCTTGCATACTTTAAAGCCTCGTCTCTACTTCCTTTAGTGAGTATCTCAACAAACTGAAGTTGATGAAGCTTCAACTCGAGCATTGAGCCATTCTGCAACAACTGATCATGGTTCTTGGCAGCCCAACTGAGGGCAGGCTGCAGATTTCTAGCTTGCATTGCTTCGAGTATTGAATACATCTCTTGGAATTGTAATTTCAAGTGCTTCGTATCTGATTCACCGCACTCACAGACAAATGAGTCTCCAAGATCAAAAAGGCCTTGGCGGTAGAAATGATTTGCTATTATGCTGTTTATTATATTGGACTCAAAATCCACATTTCGGTATGCCTTCGATATGTCTGGACAGAAAGACTTCTCAAGCAGCTTGAGATATTTGCTCAGTGCAGCATTCAATTCCTTTTGACAACCGTCTAGTTGATTTAATGGTGCCAATTCATTCAGCTTGGCTTTTAATTCTGCCAGGACAGATGAATGGTCAGCACTGCCCATGGAATCTGTATTCATCATCTGCATCTTCACAATTGCCTGCTCAATTTCGCATACTATCTGGTCAATAGCTTCCTGAGCTTTAGCAGAAGATGAAGTGTGCTTTTCAACAACCCTGTCAAAAGCCTCTCTTAGACTGTCAAGCTCCATTATTGTAGTGCACTCAACTAAGTGGCACAGTATATCACTGCCTGCACAAGTCAAAAACCACATATATCATATATGTAAGTAGCTCATTGAGAAAACTGCCCATTTGAAAGACCAAAGATGCATTATAAAGTATGACTACTACTAAATCAGTCTAAATCAGTCTGTGTTGAATGCAGCAATCATAACACAGGTTCAACTGCTGCGAAGAGAACAGGATAGATATGTCATGATCAAGAAGCAACAAAAAGAGCACAATGTTTAATCATGCAAGGCTATGTAATTAACCTTTTCCATTTCTCCTTGTTTATGAGGTAAAAACATCAAAAGAGTAAAATGTTGTCTAGATGCTAAGAAGTAATTGAATATATTAGGAACACTGCAGTGGCTTATAGGCAAGTAGATAGCTCTGCAACAACAACATTAGAACATGTTAAAACAATCTCATATAGTCATATCCAGGAAACTAAAGAAAAGAAAGAGGCAAAAGCATGTTATCATGTAAGCCTGATCTCAGAATCCAAGACCACTCACAGTGCCTTTGTTCCCAATCAGAGAACATGAAAATGATATTTATGTTGCTTGCAATAACTCAGATGGATCCCAGCAATCAGATAGTTAAGCGCTGCATGCATAAGAAAGCATGCCTTGAGGACATTGCAAACATTGACCATTAAAATCCTACATATACGTTGAGGCTGATATCTCTCTCTATGCATATCATGGAACCTACCATACTTCTGTTTAAAATAATAATCACCGCATCTTATAGCAACATCGACCTGTAGAAGAAGCATTGCTATCCAAAACATGCAATTCAGTGAAGAAACAATCTACTTTGCAAGTATAAGAGAACAGATTCAGGACATTATCTGTCGGGGAACTTCATCATATACCCTCTCTTTAGATGGAATTTCAGAATTTACCCTCCGCATCCCAATGACATGTGGGGTCCATCTAGGTCAATGACATGTGGACCAGGAAGGTAAATCCTGAATTTCCAAAGGGTATATGATGAATTTTTTCTTATCTTATCTGTTAAATCTGATCTAGCATACAGAGGCAAACATCCAATGAACACTCACTACAGGTCTCCTTGGGTACCCCATACACGAAGAGAACATACCAGCGTCAAGCAGCACCAGGCAGCACTACTCACTACCGATACGAGCTCCGCGAGGAGTCAAAGGCTACGGCATGCAATCAGCACAGCTCACGCTTGTGCGCACGGCCACGAGTTCGATCAAGAAGACAAGAACAGGTCCTCCCAACTCTCTACCCAGCCCTTCTCGTACGGGCAGAACCCTAGTGCCTCTACCCTCGACATCCAGCAGCCGGGGCATCGATCCTAAGCAGGCAACGATCCGAGCTAACCACAGCCGCATTCATCAACCGGATCGAGCGCCTCGGGCAAAGATCGAACAGGTCGCCGAGTTCCAGATTAGGGAAGAGTGGGAGCGAAGGAACGAACCAATCGAGGGGATGCTCTCACCTAGGGGAGCCGACGCAGGTCACCGAACAGACGCGCGGGGCGCGCCCAGAGGATTACTGGGAGGATCGAGCGCGGCGTCCTCCGAGCTCGGCCAGCGACGTCGAGGAGCGGCGTGGTGTCGCTTCGGTGGAAGGGCGAGGCGGTGGTTGGGTTGGGGAAGGGTCGAAGGGACGCCGCGGTGGAGAGAGAGAGAGTGATGGGGTTGGGCAATCTGGTAATTTTTGCGTGCTGGGCTTCATCGAAAAAGAGAGGGACGGAGCGTCGTCACGCGTGCGCCCAGGCCCAGGCTACAAACTTGATAAAAATTTGTTTATAAAGTAAAAATTTATGAAACATTATCAAATTTATGCCCATGAAATATATATATACATTAAATTAAATCTGTGTCTAAAATATATATATGATATATATGATAGTATTTCATCGGTAAGAAAAAGAGAAAAAAAATAATCTTACAAGACAAGGAGGCTGAGGAGGAACATATATAACCTCTAGTGGTGTTGGTAATGAAGGGGACTAGATTGACGGAGATGTTGTCATTGGCCTAGTTAGACTCATCAAGGAAGATGTCTTTTGACCGATGAAAAGTATCATACGTGTAGACAAGTACAATAATGAGGACATGCACGAAGAAGAGGAGAGATTCGATGGAGTTGGGAACGATAATGATAGCTAGGGGCAATGGCGCGGCATGACTAACCGTGAACCAGGACAAGGACGCGGGAAGGTGACACGGCGAGGTGAGGTTAGGATTAGGGATCGAGTATTCGAGGTTCAACCGATAGTTTCTACTATGAGTCTACAAGATTGCGTAGTATGACCAAGCCATCGAGAATTCTCCAATGTACGGTTAAGGATGGATGGGATGCTACTGGATTAGGCCAAATTTTAAGCATAAATAAAGAAAATTTAATTAATCAAGCAAACATGCGGATGAAAGTAAAAAATCAAATCAATTGCTAAAAAATCTTTTAAAATCTCTTCGTTGGAAAGAAGAACGAAAATGTTATTGGTATTGTGCCCGTCGTTTCAGAGGAATCAGACCAATTCCTAAAAAATCCAAACTCCTCGAATAAATAAAAGGTTGTCTGATATGTGAGGTCTCTCTAATTGCTACAAGTGCCTTTTTCCGGTAATGAAAGTAAAACTTCGAGCGTAGAATACGTACTGGAGTACCAAAACCTAGAAATATGCAAAAAAAAAAGTGTTGAACACATATGGAAACAACATTTAGTTACTGAATGATTGGACCAAACGAACACCAGTAACTTCAGCTGCTGCAGTGCAGGCTATTCCAACAAAAAAACACTCGTTGCACTGTTTACTGTACTTGCTGAATGAAATACGATGAAAGCAACAGCTCAACAACAAGGGAAAGTGATGACAAGAAAGACAGGGAAGATAATTGCGTATTGCATGTACATAGAGAATGTGATTTGATGAAACCGACGTGAGCACTATAGCATCGGATCCTATCAGAATTTCATTGTTTTATTGTTAAGCGTGTCTAGGACTTTCAATTAAAGTTGGGCATATGTAACCTTCTTCTAAAAAAATTTAAAAAAATAAAGAATATGATCAGTTTAAAGGTTTCAGGTAAACGTTCTGTGATTTTTTTTGCAAAGACATGTACATGCAACAACATTCTGACAAACAGAAATACAACACCAATCATCAATATACATGTATGTAAACCACTTCTTTTGTAGACATATACACGCATACTACTACCTACGAAAGGCCAAAAAGGACTGGACAAAAACAGCAGACTGAGTGAGCAGCAGTACCCTTATGTACAGAAATGAGCAAAACTTGATTGCCTGAGAAAAGAATTTCTTCGCTCGATCACGAGAGTTCTTGGCTCGACTGCGCCCCTTTGGCGACTTTGACGAACACATCTTCCATGGTCGTGTCTGCAAGCCCCCATGCTTGGACTTCCATCCTCCTCTTGAAGTTCTCCACGGCCATGAAGACATCTGCGATCCTCACCTCTTGCTTTGGCAGCTCGTACTTCTGTGTTCCTGACAAATGGTATACCTTCCTTGCGTTTGGAGAGAGCTTGCCGACCAGATTCTCGACCTCTCGTTCAAACTCTGGGGATGTTGTCATTGTCAGCACGTAATACCCTCCGAATCGAGCTATAAGCTGTCACATGAATCATTGTGTTAATCTTCAGATTAAGTGATGAACAATAGTTCCACGGCTACTATGAGATTACGATGCACTCCCTCCGTCCCATAATATTATAATCTAGAATCAGATTTGACGCAACATAGTATAACGAATCTAGACAGTCCCTCTGTCCAGATTCATTGTACTATGTTGTATCAAATCCAATTCTAATTTGTAATATTATAGGACAGATAGAGTATGTTGTAAGATGCTTATACCTCTTTGGGTGTCCCTATGCACTGGAGGCTGCCATCTACCATGATGCACAATCTGTCACAGAGAATTTCAGCTTCTTCCATGGAATGGGCTGAAAAGATGCCACCAAAACAAAACCAGTGTATTGATTGATACAGCCACGGAACAGAAATTATGTCCACACACAAGGTAACAAATGGCTGTAGTTTGAGCATTACTGGTAAGAATGATTGCTCTGTCGTGCTTTGCTTGCTTCACAGCATCCCACAGACTCTTCCTTGAAGCCGGGTCTAACCCTGTACTGGGCTCATCCATGTACACAATCTGAGGCCATTTGTGAATTGTATAAGCAGGGAATCATTGATGAGCCATGGCGCAAGAAAATGGGAGATGATGTAGAAAGGCGTACTTTAGCATCTCCGATCAGCGAGATGGCAACGCTGAGCCGCCTCTTCATGCCACCGCTGTACTTCCTGACTTGCTTATCAGCGGCACCACCATGAAGTAAATTTACACTTCTTAGAGATTCTTCAACGGCCTACAAATGTCAACACATGGTTCAATGCTGTCATTTCTGTCAGGTTTCTTTGGGTTTGGAAATCCATAGAATAAAGTATCTCTGCATTCACTACTAGTTGAATTCAGTGACAGTACATTCAAGGCATGAAATCAAGAACATGTGTTGGCTTCATCCAAGATTATGCAGTCAAAAGATGAAACAAGTGAACTGGTGGTATCATTGGTATAACTTACATGGTACAAAGCAGAGCCATTGAGGCTCTTCAGTCGTCCATAAAACTGGAGATGTTCTCTGCCAGTCAGCATCTCCCAAAGCATACTGCACTCAACATACAGACAACAAAAGGTGAAAAATCCAAAGCTGTTCTTAACGAACAAGCGTTGTTCCAGACAAAATTATAGACAGAAAGTCTGTAATAGAAGGTTGCATGTCCTACTTATTCTGTGGGCAAACCCCCATGCTGTTGTATATCTTTTCCATGTCAGTCTGTATGCTGAAATCTCTTACAAATGCATTTCCTGATGTGGGCCTTGTAAGCCCAATCATCTGTAAAGCAACAGTGGGGAGGAATTATAGAGATTACATAACACCACCAGGATTAAACAATCAAAACCCCAAAGCTATACAGCTAGAAATCTTGAAATGACATGTGGTTCTAGTAATTTGATGATCATGAAAGCATAAATTAATTTCTCAGAAATACATACCACATCAGCAAATAAAATAGAATATCAACGATAAAATAGTCAGCGTGAACACAATCCTAAAATTATATTTAATGTGTTTAAGCAGAAGAAAGAGCAAAAATGACTAGGTAGGAAGGACTTTTGCAAAAAAAAATTGCATTAATAGTATTTGGATAGAGCATGTCATCAAAGGGATCAAATGACAAACCATGCTAATGAAAGAGCTCTTGCCAGCTCCATTAGGACCAAGAATGCCCAAGCACTCTCCGTAAGGCAAAGCGAGTGATAGACCTCGAACAGCAAGCTTATCAGGATTACCATCCTTTCCATGATATACTTTCTTGAGATCATCACAGACAACTGCGTAGCCACTGCTTCGTTGTTGTAGTACTTGATCAACAGTCTCCTTCTGTAATTTTCGATAATATAAACTTATTTACTGCTAGATGTCAAGTAGTAGGTAGCATCTGAAATGCATTTTCTTTTTGTAGACAGAATCTGATGTGCATATTTATGCATACATCGAAAGTAATGTGATCCCCAAGAAAATGAATAAAGTAAAATTAGTACTGGATGATATACATATTTAGAATAGTTTAATTGCAGCCTTACAGGCAATCCTAAAATTTCAAAGTACAGATCAAATGATCCAGTGAAGTGGGAAATTGAATTGTCTGAAAGACTGACAAAATGTAATATAAGAAACTTACTTCTTTGATAATATCTAGCTTTCCCATTTCTACATGAACAGAATTGACCACTACTTCATTAACAGATACCCTTCTCCAAGTGGGGTTCTTCTTCAGCAGATCTTTTATCATAGAAAGGAAACTAGATTTGTGCCCAACTGAAGCAGCATGGTCCAAATAATATGCAACAGGAAGCAAAACCAACCATTCTAGAACAACAATAATAAGCACATCTCTCATTCCATTTTCATGGTCATTTAGATCACTCCATCTCATGCCAGGATTTCCTATCTGTGAAGCCCTAATAGAATATTGGGCAAGCTCATATAGTCCTCGATACAAAGAAAATGTAGGTATTATTTCCAGAACTGCGATCCAGTGTTCTGCAGTAACACAGGAAAAAATTGTGCCATTTTTAGCCCCATTTATCAGAATAAATTGCCCTAGAAAATATAAGTAAAACACTAGGAGCAGGAAAGGCATCCCATATGGATAGTTTATTAAAAAATGATGTTGCCTTACTGTGGTATAGTAAAAAAGTGTGATACTGTGACATAATATTCAAACAAAGAAAATGCAAATGTTAAATATAATTTTTTGGTAATAGTTGCTAATCTTACTTGGGAACTTTCCACCTTGAATAAAATTGAGAATAAGATACTCCGCCATCAGCCCCGATCCAAATATGTACATGTATGCAATTGCTGTTAGAAAGAAGATAATTAGCATATCTTACAGGACTGAATTAAGGTCACAAATGCGGAGATAAATGGTGTAGTTTTGTTATACCTTGAGCAGTGTTGACTTTAGAAAAGAATGTTGCAGCTAGGAAGGCTAGTACAATCTGCAGGTTCATGGAACTAAAAAAGAAAACAAACTGGATACTATGGTCATTTACCTTGAAAATGTTTAGACCTGCAAGTTACATTGTTAGAACTGAGTTAGACAGACATGTTGAATCAAATACTATTTGGTTAAGATAACCATTGGGCGTATCTTCCTACCTACAAGGGACCCAAACAGGACAAATAGAACCAAATACACCATGGACAAAATAAGGAAGTATGCGTAGTAGATAACCCAATAAGGGCCGTCCCCAAGCCCATGCATTTTCATCATTGTTCGGAGCTTGTGTTGCTTCTCATATACAAGGTATGTCAACATAACCTGCATTGAATCTGAAAAGCTTCAAAATTTTCATCATGCATTACAGAATTGTTCAAACAGTTTTCTACTTTTCTTCACTTCAATATCTTGAATATGGGAAGATTAAGATTTTACTTATTCTCAAGCAACCCTGAGAGGGTATAGTGAACAAAAGGCAAATTCATAGCCATATCAAAAGGCAATACTATTGTCAATTTCTTGCCACTTACCGGGAAAAGCAATTCAACAACCCATACAAAAAAGAGAGGTCCAACATATGAAGAAATTTCAAGCCTAAAATGAGTCGCTTGTTTAGGCATTTCTTTTGTGAACGCAAGCAACATTTGTACACCTGATCCTTGAAGAAACTGGAGGTATGCATTTGAGACCTACACAGATGCCAAGAAATATGTTATTGGCGAAAACGAGTTGTATACCGTCCTGATTTCTTTGCAAAATAGTATTGGCAAGTTAGTGATAATTTTCAAAAATATGGTACTATTGCAATGGTAATGGGATCAGTTTTTTATCCTTCAACGTTCTAAACAGCGTAGAAAATCATACTATAATAACGGTAAGAAAAGAAATGTCGATAATAATATAATGGAATAAGTCTACATAACTCATTCACGTATTGTTGATTGATTGCTTAACCCCATGACTTAATAAACCAGATGTTTAACCCCTAACCTTTTAAATATTGTTTACTTAATTCTCTAAGATGGTTTTATAAACTGGTTTTGCCCTACAATCGTGTCACGTTGGACAAGATTACCACGTTAGTCACACGCGTCTGCATAAAAAACTAACAGCCGCACCACTGGACTTCTTGTTCACTTTGTCAGTGCCTCCTCGTTCACTTCGACATCTCCTCCACGTTGGACAAGACTGTGGTGCATCCTGTTTGTGTCGTTTATGTTTCTAAAATTCTGTTGTGAGGTCTAGGATGGCAAATTAGATAATAGCCACGAAAGTCTACATAACCACCTATGTATTGTTGTCCAACTGGCACGCAGCAGAGCAAAACCAGCTTGCAAAACTACCTTAGGGGTTAAGTAAACGATATTTAAAAGATTAAGGGGTTAAACATCTAGTTTATTAGGTCAGAAAGTTAAGTATTCAATCAACAATACATGAAGGGGTTATGTAGACTTATTTCATAACTTATTATCTAATGCTTTTACTACTTACTATCCAAACAATCTGACACAGTTATGCATGCTCATCAGTTTCCAACTCGTCTGGGTTACAGTCTACAGTTTTCCAGTATTATGACTGACTGACTGTTCTGATTCACGTCATAGATCATTTGCCAATTTTGTTATGGATCATAAAGCCACAATGAAATACATAAAGGGCTCAATCTTTTCAGTGGTTTGGCATACAAGAAAAATAACAATGAAAGGTCAGTTTGCAAATAAACAGTGGACTACAGTTTTCAAATATTATGACTGTTCTGGTTCACATACTTTATCATGTTTCCTTGGATCCTGTTGTCAATTTGTTATGGGCCATAAAGTGGTCTGGAGTCTAACACAATGAAATATGATTATATGAAAAGGCTTCAAACTTTTCAGTGGTTGGCAGACAAGAAAAACAATTAACAATGAAAGGTCAACTTTACAAAATAAAACACATATATTTGGTTTTAAGAAGAGTGGTAACTTGAAACCATGATCTCAACTATGAAATCTCAATTTTATAGCAATGAAGTAAATGAGACCCACCGCATTCAATGAGCGTGGAATACGCTGAAGTCCAGATGGCGTTGGAAGATAAGAGACATTCTGGTAAGTTGAGTTATATAAAGCTAGCACGTTGAAACGCTTCTCGTTTGAGTCCTGGAAATCATAGGCTGTGATGACAGAAATAATTAGAGTTACTTGTACCTTTAATTAACATATTTGGTGCAACAATAAACTAATTGCATAGATAAGAAATGGTCACATACCCATTGGAATTTCATTTATCCCTTCCTCAGTTTCCCCTTTCCTGTAACCCTTGAAGGTTTCCTCATTTATTATTGCGGAACTGTTCCGCCACAAGGGTAAACCTTGAATGCATAATATCTCTGGTAAAAGAGAATTTGCAGTTCAGATATGAACATTTTCAACCAAAAACTTTGGATAGACAAGAGGCAGATAAATAATAATACACAGAATGCCATCGTGCAAATTCACAGAAATTGATGGTTCTTATGAGAGGACAAACAATTGAAATCACATGTCTGTCATGATATCATTTTAACAATCTGACAATCTCATCAGTTTGCCAACATTGTTATTTCAGATTAATCTATTCAAAAACAGTAGAAGCGATACATAATACGAACTTTACCTTTCTGAACATTAATAGCACCAAAGGTAATGGGGACAGTTACTGAATCACTGGGTTTGCATTGAGTTCTAAGAACATATATGGGTCGATCTGAGACAAAAGCAGGTTCAATGAAGCTTGTATAAGTACCCGGTACATCTGTCCCCTGGAAATTACATGATAAAACAGAACATTCTTTGATGTTCATCCTTCAAAATAATAAACATACAGTAATAATATGGTTACTTCAACTTACAAGGAGAAGACTGGATATGTTCATATAATCGGAAAGATTCGAAAGTGGTAAGCTTGTGAACAAATTTTGCATGACAACTGCCAAACAAATGGTCAAAGTTAATGGATTACGGAGTATGGTGAACACATTACAGCTTTACAAAAAAAATCTCCCAGAGAAGTCATATGATCATTATTTCCATCATTATTACTGAAAACAAAACAAAAAAAACTGGTACAAGAAGCACTAGATGATACAGATTACTTACTGCTAGATAGGGTTTCATTTGCTCCTGTGAAGGGTATACTAGCCGGGCAAGACTGAGATTTTCTGCATGATGCATCTGGGAAACCTGTGAACAATTGAGAGGAATCCTGCATGGCACGATACTCAGGGCGAGGTATTTGCAAGAGAGCAGGCCATTCCGGAGGATTTGGTATGGGGCAACTGTCAGACTGATCCAACGTAGAGTACTGAATCCCACACACTTCTTGGCAAGAACCTGTGCCGTTGACATCAACACACTGGCAGCCACATCTGTACTTAGGCTTGTCCAAGATATTGTTGATGACTCTTTCAAGAACAGTGAGTATGACGCAGAAGTATATCGGAACTATGATCAGCCGAATGGTTCCTTTCCTGTTACGCTTCTGCAAGATGATGAAACATGGATCATGGATGCTACCTCTTAGCTTGACTCAGCGACCAGTTTATGATTAGCAAAACGAATAGCAATCTTTTGCAATGTAGAAAGCCCTTCCTTGCCATAGACAAACCTAGGGATATATATGGACACTATTTGGCATGAATAGTCTACAGATGAAAACGGTCAGCAACGTGCAATTTGCTGCACAGAAAAGGAATAAGGTTATAGATGCCTCTTTTCGCGTGTCAAACACGATCGAGAAAATTCACCTATGCTGGTGGTCATGCGTTGGTCCCCAAATTCTTTCCACTTCGACCTACATCAAGACATGTTTGTTTCACTTATAGTAGCTGTAGCTAGTTCTATAATCTGAAGCTAAAACAAATGATCTAGATTCTGGACCAAATCTGAACCCAAATTGTTTGACTAAATAATAGTTTCTCTAAATTCTCACCGGCTAAATACTTAGACTAGACAGCTACACAGACTAAAGCTAGCTAATAAAAATCTTCAGCTCAAACAAATATGCCCTAAGTCTAATCTATACTCAACTGACCAATTAGAGAGGAAATAACTACAACCAGGCCAAAGAAATCAACGACAACTGAAAAAAATGGTGA
>KE372716.1:334917-374609 GCA_000418225.1 Zizania latifolia | reverse complement strand
ACCCAGATTGGGTCGCAGTAGCAGTAGACAACCAGAAGACGCTTATACTTCAGGAGCAACGAAAGAACAATCAGACGACATCAGACAAGACACGCACGTAATCCAGTCATTAAAGAGGAAACAACTACGAATACTAATCCGATTACCAAAATAATCAGAGAAATCAAGGCGAAGAGAAATGCCCGGAGGGAGACGGGGATTAGGACCTGAAAGATGAGATTTTTGCGCAGGAGGGCATTGGTCTGCGCGGTGAAGCTCGGTGGCCTCGACGCACCACCGCCACCGCCGCCGCCACCACCCCCAGCTGACGAGCCCGCCGCCGAGGTCTCCATTACGCGGCAGCAGTTCTCGTGATTTCGCTTTCTTCTCTCTCTCGATCGACCAACTTAGAGCTGGAAATGATTGGGGAAGAATGGGAGGAGTTCTTAGCCGTTACGATCTGAAGAGGAGAATTTGTAGAAGCAGGAGGAGGAGAAGAGATGGCTCCCGCCATACAGATTACTGTATTTGTTATATGTTTTTTTGGGTCAACTGATCCAACCCTCTTAATTTTCATTTCCTCATCAAACTATAGATCAGGACTTTGTTCAGATGGGCCTTATACTAGGGGCACTTGTTCCCCTTTCCACTAAGAGTGGCGGTAAAATTTTAAATTTTAGAACTTGATTTTAAATATCATATAAGGTTTTTTCATCGGTTTTTTCACTTTTGTGTTTACAACCGTTTGGAATAGAAATATAAAAATCTCACTCTAAAATTATTTTTAATCGCAAATATATAAGGTTCTTGTTTTTAGAGAAAGGGGAAACAACCACAGGGCCATTGAACACACAAAATCAGCATGAGTTTTGATAACCATACAATGTATTTTCAAAATAACTGTCACTTGGTACTATTCCGCTAAACATATGTGGTACTCTTTAAGCATTATACTGTTAGATTAATTGTTAATCTATACTTAAAATGTCCAGAAAAAGTAAAAATAGCTCGGACAAACTAGCTTTATGGTGGATTATCAAACAAATTATTTATAATTTACTTTCAAAAATGGGGAAATGTGGTTTCTCTATAAACTTTTTTCACTATAGTTAAATTACCTTTTCTAATCTATTTGATAACTTTATGTTACTATTATATAATATTTAATTAATCTATGAATTATTCAGCCAACTAATTGGATAATCTGATGCTATTACGTGTTTCGAACGTTGAACGGACGATCATGAATCACATCCGTGTGGGAATCTGCAGCCGGCCACATCGAATCATCGATCGTCGCACCTAGCCAACACGCGTTGCTCAGTTTTCACGAAGTTACTCCAAAATTTGAATCATGAAAACATGCATGGATACCCTTTTTATCCAGGATGAGTATATACAACACTATGCAGTCAAAATGCAGTTTATTTTATATTTATGTGGGTTCAACACGGGTATCTACCAGGTAAGTATGGTCGACTACTAGTCTACTATGCAGATAATAAAAAAAATTTACAGGTGTATCTATATGATAAAAAAAAGCTAGCTCAAAGAAACTTAGACCTGAAGAAATCTTAAATAAAAAAATTAAAAATTAAACACTTTATTTTATCATACAAATTAAAAATCATCGTAAATCTTAGAGCTGGAGCTATATCAAATAAAGGTTTATTTGGTACAGCTCCAACTCTGATATTCATGTTAGATATGTTAGATCTGGGTTTGTATAATATAATAAAACAATTTAAAATTTTGTTTTTAGACTAAAATAAAAACTAAATTACTCAACTAAATACCCTCAATCCATCTACAACTATAGATCTAGGATTATTTTAGAGCTAAGTTCAATCAGCTTCAAAAAATTCTAGAGCTAGAGCTGTACCAAACGAGACATAAGTAGTTAGAGTCCGTTTGTCACAAATCTAACTTTAAGATCTATATTAAATCTAAAGTTTGCATAATAGAAATAAAGTGGTTTACACTTTTATTTTTAGTCTAAAATAAAATTTAGATTATTACAGTCGATTAATAGCTTTAGTTTCAAGATTTTTGAACAAATTTTGATAAGCTCGAAAAAATCCTAAATGTTTATCAAATCAGACCATAAATTTATCAATGTGTATTCAGAGTAAACGGTAATTATTTAATGAGGTCATGTGTGATTTGCATGTTTGACTTCGCCACTTGAATGATTTTTTTGTCATTTTCGCGTTGAAACTCCTTGCTGGAGGTTTCGTTCGGAAATTTTCGATCCATCAATTGACGCGGTTACTTGATTTTTCAGCTAGCAGATAGATAGCAGATAAAGAGCACCGTGACACATGCATGTTTACGACAGTCCCAACCAACATGGTGTCTTATTCTCTTTTTTAAATATTAATTATAGATATTATTTTTTATTAATAGTTTCTTCAAAATAAATATATATCTAATTACCTATATTTTCTCTCTCAATTATTTTCTTCATTTTCTTCAATATCGTGTAAAGTTGATTTCTTATGTAAGATATAATTTATCTCTATCACCTTAATAAATCTTTTATCGTATCAGCTGTTAATTAGTACACCTTCAGTGGCAAAAACACGTCACTGTTTTGAACATCGGCTCTCCAAAATATACAATTTAACCACAAATTTGCTCGATATTTTTTTTAAGTTTTACTCGATGACGTCCAAACACCTTTTATCTATCGGAGGATGCCGCTTGCAATGTGCATGACTAGTATTCGTTCGCATAAGAATTCTCAATGTTCAGATAAAGAATAAAAATTGAGGTCGATGAGGAAAGAAAAAAAAATAAATTTGGTACATACCTGTGCAGAGGCTAGGACAAATTTATCTCATTATCTAAAATTTTTGCTACATACCTAAATGATTTTCTGCTAAATATGAATCCACTATAATCCAACGTTGCTAATCTTTCTCTAGAGCTAAATATGTTGGATCCTTTTAAATAATAATTATGGTTAACATGGTGATCGTAAGCACAGTATGATTAAGAATTAACATTGTATATATTACATCAAGCATTTGATCCTTAGTACGTGCTCCAGATTAGCTGCGATCATGTTGGTTAAATTAACGCAGATATTTTGCTTTGAAATGAAGCAACCGGAGTAGGGTTCGATATAACTAATCAGTTCCTTTGACTTCACAGGCGTGGTCGTCTCGTTAACCTGTCTCGCCTAGTCCAGATGAGACCTGCCCTCGGTTTCTTATTCCCCCGGAATGCAGTGGGTTAACGCGTTTAATTACTTCAAAGATGTTGGTATTAAAATCCGTTGCAATCTAGTTTTTGTCATCACGCAGACGTAACTTCTGCGTTGGCCTATTTTAGACCGCAAAGAGAATACTTTACACGTCATACTATTATGCTAAGGGCAGTCTTAACCCTGTTGATTAAAATGATTTATTAGCATCAATTATATTGTCTTGTCAATTAAAATATGATATTAGAAATGATTTATTGAGGTAAAAAGAGAGAAAGGGTACTACATTGGGATATTTAAATATAAAACTAATTTCTAGGTGATATAGAAGATATAAAAATTATGTATGATGTATAGTATTAATAATGCCCTAAAATTTATCCAAAAACTTTGTTCATTAACATTATCTAGAAACCTTTTTAATCAACTCATCAACTTTCTAATATTAATTGTCGTTTTTCTCTCAAATATTATCATTGATGAGCCGTGTCCAGCGGGTAAACAATCAAAGACAAGATCCTCCCCAATAGAACGAGCCCAAATCACACAGTACTGCGTCATTACTACGTAGGGCACCTGGGCCCTGGCCTGTCTACCAGCTAATCAAACGGGCCCACTTAACCCCGCGACACCAACCACTCTGCGTCACACTAATCACGCCATTTACGCGCAACCTCCTCTCCTCCGTTTCGAAATTTCCCGCCCGCCCCGCGATTCGAACGGCGCCGGCTCGCGGGCCCCGCCGCCCCCCGCTCCCCTCGAACGGCAAGTCACGCGACCGTTCGCGATCCACTCTCGCTGACAGGTGGGGCCACGACCAACGGGCGCACGCCGGGGCCCGCGCGACGGCGTGACGGACGCTGGCCTGGGGCTCGCGGGTAGGGCTGACAGCTGTGAGAAGCTGCGAGGGAGGTATTTATACGGCGGGGCATTACGGCATTAGGGCATTCCCCCCTCTGAAATCAAACCCCGAATCGAAACTGGTTTCTGGAAGGCTCCTCCGTCGGAGGGTTGGAGGTTGAGATCGAGGTCTCACGCGCGCGGCGGATTCGTCTGTTCGATCGGGCCCATGGCGACGGCTTCCGGCGATCCATCGCCCGGCTGCGGTATGCGGAGTTCGTGTCTAACGGTTTTGGGTGGAACATGCGTGTGGTCGGTGGTGATATGGGTTTTGGTCGTGCAGGGTCAGCGGCGAGGGCTTCGAAGCTGCGGTACCCACTGCGGTCGGCGAGCCGGGCGAGGGCGGCCGCCGACGCTACTCCGACGAGCGGCTCCGGGCCCACAAGGTATCTCTCTCATACTCGGACGTGCAATTCGTGTAAAATAGTTTGTGGAATAGTTTCTTCGATTGGAGTTTTGATGATTTGCTCGTCATGGTCACTTATTTACAAGGAACATGCATCATGTAAGATGCCGGCGTTTACACTAAAGCTGTCATCTAATTTTTTCTAACGTGCGTATCTAACTTATTTGTTGCGAAAACAAAATTTTGCTGTTCCACCGACCTTATTAGGGTTTATTGTTCCTCAATCTGCGGTAAAATAATGAGTCCTGTGTAAACATGTATGGCTAACAAGAAACTACAGCATAGCTGATGGATAATTACGTTGTCAAATGGCTGATAGATCTGGAAATGGTTTGGTAAACCAGACATACTTATTCCAACAACAATGAAGTGTTGAATGGAGTGTATACGTATCATAAGTATATGTGTTATTCTGTCAATGCCGTTGTTAAAATTAATTGACATGTGAGAGGTAGTTGGTGCAATCCTTAAATGAGTTGCATAGAATCAGCTCTGGTTCTTTAAACTTAGAAAAGGCAAGCTCAGACTTCACTACTCGCAATCTCGCATCAAAGGTAGATGCATAAATCTGATAATTTGAGGGTCGTACCAATTGTCAAGGGAATAAAACAGCTAAACAGGGAACAACGATCACATAAACATTCAAAGGAAACACCTGTCAACCCACTTGCCATGATGTAATGCAATTTTGTTTGTTGATAGGCTGGTAACGAAATGCCCCATACTAAAACTGCATGCAATTGAGCTGATTTAGAAAGGTTAACTTTACCATCAGTGTTTCTGTTATGCGTCTTGTTGAACACATCAATTGTGGTTAATCAGATAAGTACATCAAATTTGAATTTCTTCATATTATCTTTCTGAATTCAGAACAAAGTGAAAAATCCTATATCTTAACTCGAATAAATGTTGGGGTGTTTTCCGCTTTGTGGTCACATTACTCTAGGTTTACTTATTAATGGTTATACTATAATTTTCATGTTAGTTCTCATTAGATTGTTCTGGGAGTTTGGCCGTCACAAGTCTGAGTTATCAACATTTCTGCAAGTTTCTGTGGGAAAACAATAGGCCAGCCGCCAGCACACTTGATGTATATTGCTTAAAACCAAAGCATCTGTTAGTTTGGTGCTATGTCAATGCAGAATTGACTAACAACTTAAGGTCTCAGATTCCATCTATAAAATTTGCTAGGAACTAGCTGTATTTGATACCATTTGTAATTTTATTCCTTGCAGAGCACAACCATCTTTGGATGTTAGTAAGAGTGTATGCGGTCTTGATCTTTCTTTGGTGAAGGATAAACCAGAGAAACCTCCACGGAGGCACTCAACACTGACCAAGCCAGGTGCTAGCCTGAGGCCAGCTCCCACAGGAACTATCACTCCCATTTCAGTGGTTCGGTCAAGGAGGTCGGATAGCCAAGGGAAGTTTGATACCCCAACATCAGAAGTTTCTATGTCTACAACAAGGCGCAAGTTCAGCACTCTGTCCTCAGTCTCGTATTGGATGACACAAATCAGGCTTGCAGAGGCTGCCTCCAAGCACTCTATATCGTTGGGCTTCTTTAAACTTGCCCTTGAATCAGAATGCGAGGTGAGCATCAATTGATCATTTCTGATCAGTACAATTTCTTTTATTGATCATATTATCACAAGTGTCTTTCTACAGCTTGTTGATCGCATGAGAGAGGAACTAAAGGCTTATGTGGTCCGGCATGGCCTTGCAATGGAGTTGGAGGAACCAGTGAAGGATACTCTTCAGGTTTACAATATTGTGGAGGATTTTGAGAAGCTGAAGATCACTTTACATTCTTCAGTACATTCTTCAGAACAGCCAAAAAAGTCTGATAAGTCTGCTCATAGTGCTACCAATGTGTCACCAAAGGGTAATCTGAAGCCAAGGTCATTGAATTCTGTTGCAGCTCAAAGTAAGGAAGCAGCTAAGAAAGAGAACATTCAAAAGAAGACCGATGTAAAGGTTAGAGGCTCCTACAACTGGAATCCAACCAAAAATCCTCCTGCAAAGGAAGTAATCTCCAAGACTGGTAAGAAAGCCAAGAAGCAGGCAAAGGGGCAGCAGGAAGATTGCAATGGAGGTAGTGCGGCTTTGCCGGTTGGAACAGATGAACCTGGTAAGTGCCATAATGTATTCATAATTAATTCAGTATATCGCCCCTGTAACACCCTAGAATTATTGGTCAGTAACTTCAATTTGTATTTCAGTTGATGTGGTGAAGGAGATAGCCCATGAAGATAAGGAGAATATGGTAGGGATTGCAACTATGCAACAGCAACTGAGATAAATAATATATTTACCAGAAAATCTCATTATTGTTGTGGTTTTGCTAATCAGTTCACTTATACTTGTAGGAGGAGAGCGAAATGCCAATGGATATTGGCATAGCCCAAGAAATCTAGAACAGCCAAACGGACTTCAGATTCAAACCTTTTTATCGCTGGATATGAAGTACGAGTGTGTGGTGCTTGTTTTATTATTCATTTGTTCATATGTTGCTGAGGCTTGTCTTTCTGGTTGCCGAAACTGTCAAGAGATCTTTAAGTGTGTATTATGGTTTGCAAGGGTGGGTGATTACTTGCCTCCCTTTGTCAAGTTTGCAACTCTGAATTTGTTCGGTCATGCATCTGAATATAGTTGATTTTTTTTGTGTGATACTTGTGGTCAGTGAATCCTTGCTACTTGTGTTCTTTTTTTGTATTATGTTGACAGTGAGCGGTATAATCTTCCATTGCGTGTGTAATAGACTGCAATCATGGAATGATTTCTATCCACATGTGCGCACGTTCTTTGCTGTATAAAGGGCCTTGGAGGGCGCACTGTGTGATGTGAGTCTCCTTGTATTATGGGATCCGTCATAGAATCCAGTGCACGCGCAGTCCTGGTCTTGGTTAATTGTAAGCTGTAAGCTTTCTTTTGTAGTTTTGCCTGGGATCTGGTTTGCCTGCTCGATTTGACTTGTTACTCTCTAGCATTCAGTTTTATCTGTAATTGTTGACATCTGCCCTTACGATTCTCAAGTGATTAATAAGGTGTTCCAACAGCACAGGATGCTGGCAAGACGCCCTGCCTACATCACAATTAGTTGCAGCATCACAGCACCTACTAGAGAATAGACTTGTGAGAGCATTCACATCATATAAATGGGAGTATTTGCCTATTTTCTACAAATAATAGAAGAAACAGTCTCTTCCATGTTTTGTTTCTTTGAGAACACATAAAATATTTTTTATGTAACAACTGTACCAATTAATATCCATCCTTGCCTTTTCTCTCTACTTTGGAGAATTGATTTAATCCGTTTCTCAATATAGAGACAACTTTCCTCTCTCTCTTCTCCCTTATCCTTCACCTATGATTAAAATTGTGGCATGCAGTAACACTAACAATTAACTAACTGCATTACTAAAAACATGGCAAGTACACGAAGGTAAGGGAAAGAAGCTACTAAAAAGAATACAGGTTGTATAAGATTCTGACAATTGTGTAAGACAGGCAACGACGAGGAGAATATGTACCCTGCTGCTACACAAAATGACACAAATCATTATAAGTGGTAGATCAGAAACAGATGCAGCAACGCAATGCAGAGCAAGAAAACAAATAAGTTAGGTGGATGAGCCATAGTCATTAGGATGGTGTAAACAGGATGGATATTTAGCTGTCCAATCTGAGGTTTGCGAGATGGATTTGAGATATAAATGGATATCTGATACAATTCGGTAGAACTGTAGAAGCTCTGATAGTCCGGCTGATAATAGAATTATGGTTTTCTTTGCTCTTTCTTTTTGTTTTCCCCCTCCATTATGTTCAATTGTTTTTTTTTGATACGAATCATGTTCATTTGTGAGTATCATCTAAGGCTGTTTCTTTGTCCTGTTTCTGCACTAGTCATCAGTGCAGAAGCCAGAAAGTGCTCGTAGCCACCATGTTGAGACAACGAGGTGTTGCAGGCGCAGTGCATCAATGCGGATGTACGCTGATGGGGAGAACCCCATTAATGGCATTGCTGGGAGCTTTGCCAGGCAGTCACTGCAAAGTGACATGGGTATCCTTCCTCACATCCTTCTGGTACACATTAGATCTGATCATAATGCAACTGCCACATGAGTATTACAAGCTTGCCACATTGCCATGGTAAGTTGCATTACAGCAACATTTGCTTCCACTAGTAATGCAATCCATTCCACTACTGCTGAGATCAGTCTAAACTAACCCATAATAAGCATACTACACTCTATAGATAAGCATCACGCAGATAGTTAAACACAGCGGGCCTAATTGGATGCTGGCTACCTATTATAAATTGAAGACACAAACTAGCAACAAAAACTAATTAGAGCATAAAATCGATGAAAAAAACTGAAAAAATAAGTTTCAAAATTTAAATTTGGCTGCAGATTATAACTTTAGCTCGTATAAGCAACCCAGCATTATCAATGTCACCACATAAATATGTGATTGGATAGCCCACATGCCACATCAACATCACTACCATTGGATGTTCTGGGATCGAGTGGTATCCAGAGCACGACTTAATCATGAGCTTAGTGCCGAGAAGAAGAAGCCATCGCTCCATCGCTCCGTCCATCCACATTGGTCGCCGGTTCGCAATCACCCTACCAAAGCCATGGCATCAGCATGGCGATACGGACTATGATACATACACGTACGACACAATATGCTTGCATCTCCATCTAAATTTCAATAATGAGTTTCTATTTGGACCACGTCTTTTTACCAAAATTTCACCCTAAACTTTTTTAACATATATTTTTATTTGGACTCCTTTATTACCTTTTTGTTTCACTTTGAGCTATATTTTCCTCAATACCGTTGTTGTCTTCGGTACCACTTACCAGGGTACATTAAAACAATAGTAAATGCATTAGTAGCGTGGTCCATGAAGTAATTACAGTAACAAGTTGAGTTTGAATTTGATAAATACATAAAAAATATGTTCAAAGTGAAACCAAAACTAATAAAAGAGACCCAAAGTAAAAAAAATGTAGAACAAAGAGAATTCAAGATTAAACTTTTATAAAAAGTTAAAAAAAAAATACCAAGTGAAATGCATTCGAGTTGCAAGGACGCATGGGCGCGTGTCACGGCGAAAGTGGGGCCCACAGCAAGCTTATCCAAAGAAGGAACCGGTCCGGTCCACACCACCACCGTCCACCGACAGAAAGCAGCAAAGAAGCAATCTGCCGCTTTTTCCCCCTCGATCGGACGGACCACGATTCCACGAATTATGTGCTCCGGAATTCAGGCGCTCCGTGTGCGAAGTCGAGCGGGTAAGGTCTAGGAGAATGATATGTGGGCCCACGAGTATGAAGGGATATAAAACTATGATCAGTATTGGTGGCGTGGGTTATGACCGAAAAACAACGGGTTGATACTGACGTCTACAGGAAATGCCGCTATCAATTCAAGTGATTTCGTTGTATTTTTATTTATTGTGTTTTGAATAAAAAATATGCGTTATTTATTTATAAAAAGATAAAATTTATTTAATAAAAGTAAACGCGAAGGAAAAAATACGATGGTAAAGTGAAGTTCTAAAAGCGGAATCTAATAGATATTGCTTATGCTTTCCAATAAATAGATATTGATCGGAATGAATTACCTGGAAAAATCTGAATAATATGAGCGCGAGTTCCAAATGATTTGTGCTACGGCAAGCTTGGGCCTCTTGTTTTGGAGGCATAAAGCTGATAATTCACAACACTAATAATGAGTTATTTCTACTGCGGCTAAAAAGTTGTAGAAAATTTGAATTTTAGAAACTAATTTAAATGCTATGTTAGCATTTTTTATTTTTACGGTTACAAATATAAAAATTAAAATTTTGCTGTGAAATTGTTTTTCATTATAAAGTAGGTATACATCTCTGTTTATATTTTAAAAAGAAACAAGTGTGTCTACACCAGACTACCTCCTGACCTCCACACATGTAGTGCATTTGTCAAGCTAATATATGCAGACTCCTTTGAAACAGAGAAAAATTAGAGAAATTTCATAAGATTTAAACTCACGTAAAATTAGTGAGTTCGAAATTATCCGCAATGGTTGAGGACTTGAGGCAGAGTCAGAAGTTGTTTATGCTAGGTTCAGAAGTTTTTATAGCAGAGACTCACGGGTTCAAAAGCCGACCAGACGCACAGCATTAAACAATTAGGAGTATGGCTAAATACAAATCTTGGTTAAATGGGCAACGAGTATTTTAAAAATTGCAAGCAGTACGGCCTGAAAACTGCAGGAGCATGTTTGCAGCGGCTCAATCTTCATTAGAACAGTTTTTTATTGATTACTCAAGGTACATTTGGTAATGACTAACGACTGCATATATGTGTTTACCGCGTTATATATTTCGTAAAAAAGTACAATAGTGGAATTGTATATTTGAATTAATCGACATGAAACTTATATACAAGAGCAAGTTTATAGCCTTCTCAGAAGATAATCTTATATTTATATAGAAATTTGATACTTCTCGGTGCCTCAACAAATACGCAAACAAATTCTATATAAAAAACTATATTTAACTACGTATATTGACGTGAACCCAAGGATTTCAGAGCAAAACTAATTATGCAAATTTGTCAAATACACACGGCAAAAGAAATATCCACATCATTTTTAACCAAGATCGGTGTATATATCAAGAATGCATGCAAGCCAAATATATATAGTCACTTGGTTATGCCACTGGTATATACTCCAATTAAGCTAGTATTTCAGAAGAGATCCAGCCAAATTAACCTAATAATTTCAGCTAATCCGTTCGTTTCTTTAATGATTTTCCCCGATCGATGCGTACCCAGCACATGCTTGATGCTTGACTTCTCACCAAATCCAATCAACTAGTTTCACTTGTCTTTATACTCTTTAATTACAGCCAATGCAATGGCAGGTTGCTGCTAAGCCCGATCGATCGACTATCCCGGCTACCTGTCTAGACAAGCCTGAAATTAAGAAAGAAAGAGATGATGAAAAGCTTCAACCGGTTTGACCCCAGCGTTGCATGGCCTAACTTTTTGACTAAAGGTGGCAACGTGACAGTGTTCAAAGTTCAAACCCTAATTCAGGCCACTTGATTGACTCGTAGCATCAAAGTTCGGTACACTCCAAGCCGGGGACTTGCGTAGTTGCGTACACTCGTAGCACTGGTAGCATCCACCTCTTCAGTCTTCTCACTTCCCAACTTACAATCCGCTGCAGTGCAGCCCCCTGCTTTGAACTCCAAAGCTCTCTATGGTTTGAGCAAAAGATATTTGATCGTAGAGTCTTTATTTTAACAAATTTTTAGAGATATTAGTAGCTTGTAAAAATAATTTAGGTACCTTAACTGATTTTATTAGCTCTAATGTCTGATCAAACTAGTTAGATGGTATCACTCGATTAATCAATGTCCATTAATTATACAGTATTGACTGAAACAAATAAACTAAAATTCTTTGTAGAACAAAATTTAAATACTAAATATAAAGTCGAGAGCCTCATTGTCACAGACGACTCGATGTTTCTCTCTTCTCTGGCTCGGATCTCCTGATGAGCCGGCGATGTTATTGGCCTACACACCCAACTAACAAGAAAAAATAGATTAACAGAATTAATAAGAAACATCCCCGTTATTTCTTACGCTACTAACTTATTTAAAAAATACTAAAAATTAAGTTTTGTAAGACAGAAGATGAGAACTATTTATTTATCTTCATTTTAGATGCCATGATCCCAACCGCTGAGTTTTTATTCCGCGTACTTACGTAGTACGGAGTACATCAATTCCGCAGTCACCGCCCACCTGGCACGGAGGCCCCGACACGTGGGGCCCACGATGGCTACTCGGCCCCACCCGTCGCTCACTGGTTCACTGCGCAGATGGGATCGACGCCGCCGTATCACCGCGCCGCCACGTGCGCCCTTGCCGCCCAGGATGACACCCCACTGACGTGGGCGGCCCACACTCGATGGGCCCGCGTTGCCAGGGAGATAATGGGTCCATGTCTTGGGATGAAATACAGTTACACTGGTACGGTCCGTTAAAAACTAGGTGTATTTTTTGTTTTATTTTAAATTAAACAGTTATAATTTTAATATAGAATATAACCGGCTTTAAAGTTTAATTTTTTTAAATAGAGTTTAATTTTTTAAAATATAGCAATCTATTATCTGTGAAATATAATTTTCACCATTAAAATATCTATATTACTCTAAACCTTATTCATTACTTCACTTAACTACTCTTAAGTTGTTACTCGCTCCGAGAATCTCAGGGTTTATTGTCTTATTACTTATGTTGTTAATATATGTGATGAAACTTAAATCTTGCTATATTTTAAATGAATGAAGTAAATAGTATTAGGATATACTTAATAAGTTATGAAAGCATATTTTATAATAGATATAGTGATTTTTATTTGATTTCAAAATTGTTAGTATTATTTTAGGATTACTCTCGGAGGGCGTAGTCCCTGAAAGTTTGGCTGGCAAGCACTCGTCGTCGTCCATGGCCACCACTTGCCTCTCGCCTTTCTTCCTCCTCCTACCAATGGCCAGCTGATCTCTCTATCTCCCTCTCTAGCGAACAATTAGGACTTGCAAGCTTCTGGCTTCTGAGCCGTTGCCAGTTGCCACCGAGGAATGGCTTCCTCGTCGTCAAGCAACAAGCACGTCACTCTGCTGCTGCTGCTGCTCCTCCTCCTCAGCGTTTCCACGCTGGTGGCTGCGCAGCCGCTCGTGTCGTCGCAGGCCAAGACGCTCCTCCAGGTGCGCCGCCTTCTCGGCTTCCCTGCCGCACTCGCAGCGCTGCCGGGGGCTCCCGACCCCTGCGCGCTGCCGCCCACGCCGGCGCTCACCATCGCCTGCGCCGGGGGACAGGTGACCGAGCTCTCCGTCCTCGGGGATCGCGTCCCCGACGCGGCGTGGCGAGCCGTGCTGCCGTCCAACTTCTCCGCCGACGCGCTCTTTACCACGCTCACGCGGCTCCCGGCGCTGTCGCGCCTCTCGCTCGTCGCGCTCGGGCTCTGGGGCGCGCTCCCCGGCGCCAAGCTCCACCGCCTCCAGGCGCTGCAGGCGCTCAACCTCAGCTCCAACTACTTCTACGGCACCTTCCCCGAGCAGTTCTCGCGCATGTACTCGCTGCAGAGCCTCGTGCTGTCTCGGAACTGGCTCAATGGCACCGTGCCGCCCCTGTCCGGGCTCGCGTTCCTCGACGAGCTCGACCTCGGGCACAACAGGCTCGGCCCAGTGTTCCCAGAGGTGGGAAAGGCGGTGACTCGGCTGGTACTCGCCGACAACAACTTCACCGGGAAGATTCCGGCGGAGGTGAGCTCGTTGGGTCAGCTCCAGTTCTTCGACGTGTCTGGCAACCGGTTGCAGGGGTGGATCCCTTCCTCCATCTTCGCGCTCCCGGCGCTCCGGTACATCAACCTGGCGCGCAACCAGCTCGCTGGACAGCTGCCGGCGAGCACGGCCTGCGCGGACGTGCTGGCGTTCGTCGACGTGTCGGCCAACCTGCTCACCGGGGCGCGCCCGGCCTGCATGCGGGTCAATTCGTCGACGCGCACGGTCCTCGACGCGGGCAACTGCTTCGCCGACGCCAAGCTGCAGCGGCCGAGCACGTACTGCGTTCCCGGAGCGCTGGCCGCCGTGCTGCCGCCACCGCAGGGGAACCGAGGCGAGCATGGAGGCGGCAAGGGCGGTGAGGTGGGTATGATTCTTGGCATCGTCGGCGGCGTCGTGGCTGGCGCATTGCTCATTGCGCTGGTGATGATGGCGGTGCTGAGGACGGCGAGGAGGCAGCACCCGGAGGCGAGCGTCTTGCCCAAGTCGCCGCTAGCGACGCCGGCGACGAAGGCGAACGGCGGGAAGGCCCCGGCCAAGGTGACCCAGAAGATTGTTACTCCTGCTGATAAGAGTAAGTCAAGAAATGCATTTGCTTTGCCTGATTCGTTTCATTAATCTGTTTATTTTGTTCTGTGCTTCAATTGCTATCTTGTTCTTAAATCATAATCCTAGTTCAATCAATTATGAAAAGGGAACACAAGATTATGGGCTTCATAGACAAGCATGACTAATTTATGATCAGTGATACAAAGATGAACACACAGAAGGATTGAAGTACTAATTGGAAGCAGTTTAGAATAATTTCTTCACTAGTTTTCTATTGCATTGTTTCTGTTGTGAATAAAGTTTACTCACTTTAATCAAATAATTAGGAAGCTTTGTGTGAGCTAGCTAGTGTGGATCTTGCTTAGACCATGGTTTCTGAAGCATTTTCTTTTAGATAATGTCAAGCATGGGATGGATCTTTATTTCTTACTTCAAAGGAGACTTTGAGAAAGTAAAAGCAGCAAAGCCAATCAGTCAAAATGTAAAACAATAAAACAATCAGCAATGGGCTAGTTAGTGATCAGCAAACAATTTACAAGATCATCTTTTTGAGATGTTCCCTTTTGTTGGCTGACATGATGTCCATTGTCATAGGACATGCATCACAAGCTGCAATGGTGAACACACTGGAAGTGCCAGCTTATCGTGTGTATACACTTGAGGAGCTCCAAGAAGCAACCAACAACTTTGGTTCATCCAACTTGATCAGGAGTTGTCCTGTTGCAAAGGTATGCAGAGTTGGAATCCTTCTGACCTTCAAGGTGAAAAGCAAAGCAAAAAATTCACATACAAATGCTACCCTGTTCTGACAAACCAATTCTCCTCCTTTGAAGAACAGTATGCATTTCAAAAGTGGAACCCTTTCTTTCTGTTCTCTTCTGTTGAGTACATTTTGAACATTAATATTATTTGATTCCCCAGTATTTACAAAACATTATCACCCTTTAAGTGCACTTGTGTGACAAGTATCATTTGCTTCTATTATATGTAAATGGTATCAGCTTATTTTGCATCAGATGTGAACTATTTTACAAAAGAAAAAAGGGGTAGAAGACACATGTGCTGGCTCACATTACATTCAGGCTTTTTCAATCAGTTTAACATGCAACTTTAGCTATTTATGCATGTTCTATTTATTGCCTTTTAGTACTATGACACTTTTATTTTTAATCATCTATTGACTTTTGGCCTTATATTCAGTACAGTTTTTTTTTTTGCTAGAAACTTTTGCTGGAACTGATTTTGTTTCTTATGTGTGCCTGATTTCCTTTCTGCTGGTAGCATTACAATGGTCAGCTTCAAGATGGTTCCAGAGTCTCGATTAGATGCCTGAGGCTGAAGCCGAAGTATTCCCCTCAGAGCCTGACCCAATACATGGAGATAATTTCTAAACTTCGGCACCGCCATTTGGTTAGCATCATTGGTCATTGCACTGTTGTTGATCAAGAGAACCCTAATATTGCTAGTTCGGTATACCTCGTTTCCGAATGCGTAACAAATGGATCCCTAAGAAGCCATCTAACCGGTAAATACAGTTTACGACATCACGCATACCGTACTATAACTAAATATCTGTAAGCATGTGAATTTATCCTTTTACTGGTTGTGCAGAGTGGAGGAAGCGTGAAATGCTAAAATGGCCACAACGTGTTTCTGCTGCCATTGGTGTTGCAAGAGGGATCCAATTTTTGCATGATGTGACTGCTCCAGGCATTGCACAGAATGATCTCAACATTGACAGTATTCTGCTGGACAAGACCCTCACTTCCAAAATCAGCAACTTTAATCTCCCGATGATAACAACCAGCAAGAACGGCAAGGTACGTTCGAATGAATGATCCTAATTTAGTTATTTGCCTGCCTGATAGCTAAGTTGTAACCGTTTTTTATCTTTCAGATGTTCGCAGAAACCCCTTTCGCAGTAAATGAAGACAACAATCATGGCAGGTATGGTGTCCTTTTAGATGGAAAATGGCATTCCCACTTGCTGAACTAGAACAGTTAGCAGTTTTCTGAACATATATGAACCTAATGACTGGGTGTTGAAATTCAGATGCTACCCAACCAACCTTTCAGAATGAATGAGAACCTGATTGATCTTCTCAACTTGTAAACTAATATGACTATGATTGTTTCCGCGGCCAGCGTGCAAAGTGCAGAACAAGGGAACAAGGATGACATATACCAGTTGGGTCTAATTCTCCTGGAAGTAATCACTGGCAAGCCAACAGACTCCAGAAAAGAACTGGACTCGCTGAAAGCTCAGGTGAACTGAGCATGGACCTAACATCTCGATGAGAAACGCCACCAAAAACTTGACCTTTTTGTTCCGTCTCAAATCAAGATTGTTATTATGATTCTAAACCTGCAGCATTTTGTGCTCGCAGCTAAGTGAAGCCTTGGCCGAAGACCCAGACATGCTGAAAGACATGGCGGACCCGACGATCCGTGGCACGTTCGCCGTGGACTCCCTGAGCACGGTGACCGAGATAGCTCTCAACTGCACCGCCGGCGACCCAAGCGGCCGGCCCTCCATTGAGGACGTCCTCTGGAACCTTCAGTACTCCATGCAGGTGCAGGACGGATGGGCAAGCAGCGAGAGCCTAAGCTTGAGCACCAGATCATAGGCTTGAATTAATAAACAGAAGGATCAATTAATCTTCACTTTCGGATTGCTTGCGATTTTGTCGTGGAAGAGGGGTACGTTGTTCTTCGTTCGTTGTGTATAGAGGGTTTTCATGTTGCTCGAAGTTGTAAAACTGTGGCTAGAGCAATTAAGATCAAACCATTGGACCATTATATACTTATGCTGATGAGAGCTGGGATAACTTAAAACTAAATTTGATTTCAACGATCCAGACCATCCATAGGCAAGAGTGCACCATTACATGGAAGAAAAGGCAAACTTAAAGAGTGCATAACCATAAAGCAGTTCAAACGATCCACTAGTTAAGCATAAACCGACGGCTAAATTAGCAGACGACTAAATTAACAGTTCACACGCAAGATACTAAGTATGATCAAACGCGATCTTTTATTTTGGAAATTAACCCAAGCCACCATCGCTCAAGCGGAGCTCGAGGATGGAGCGGAAGGGTCAGCAGCGACACCGGAGCCTGATGACGCGTTCATCCGCAAAACCTTCATGGCCTCAGCAACCTTGACACGGAGAGCATCTGGCGACTCTATCAGGTTCAGGACCTCAGTCTTGTCTAGTTCAAGGATCATCCCAGTCACCTTGCCAGCGTAGTCATGCTCCAGCTTCTCGACCAGCGAGAAAAGCCTGTTTCCAAGAATCTGTACGAAGAAAACGTTGGCAAGTCGTAATGTAACCTTCAATAAGATGAGATGGTAAAAATGTAATGTCCAACCATCTAACGGCAACGTTTGAATGCACGTACAGAGTACTGGACAAAAAAAAGTCCGTACATAGTCAAGAGGTGAACTGTATGTCTATGTATTCCAACAATGAAAAGGCTAGAATTATACACACTACTAATTCAGAAGAGTAATGCTGCAATAATTGCAAAATCATCAACACCCAAAATAAAAGCCTTATTGGCAAGGACAGAGAAAATTAGAGCATATATACTGTTTTTTCTAGGGAGATTAAGCAAAAGACTACGAGTCGATACATTTTAGTCACTATTTAGATGGAGTTTTAGATATACATCAAATTATATTATATTTTTTGCATAGTAAATAGTGATTTTGCAAGATCACATAAAAATAAAATCACTAGCTTATCGGTAGCACGGATTGATGACTAGTAGAACTACGTTATTCTTGAAAATTATGTCCAAAATAAGAGCAGCTTTATGTGATGATCTTTGTATTGGGGCATGAAAATGGTCATGGCCACATGTGATTCTCTTCACAGGAAAAGATTCATGATTCATGAACACAATGTGAACCTCAACGCAGAAACTGTGAACGGTGTACTATAATACATTTGGGAATATGAGGGCCGGCAAAGAATGGTTTCTGTTTGATGAAAATGGTAGTCTACAGGAGGGATGGCGAATACTGTATGATTGAATGGTGTTCGAATGTGCTATAAGATGGTGTGATAATTGACTGAGTGAGTGATAACTCAATGCCCTCAGAAACTTTTTATCAAATTGCTCATGTAAAGAGTACTAGTAAAGTAGAAACTATAAAAGCTTCTTGAGATATTAGAGTGAGCCAAATAAGCAAAATAACTATACCAAAGCATACCATATTCTATCAAAATTAGGATAATTTGTGAACACCCTCACCCACCAACATTCATAGTTCATACCAGTTGTTCCGAGTCAGCAGATGTTAAGCCAGTTGCAAGCTTGTTGCTTGGAATAGGTGAAGCATGGAAAATATCCATGGGTGCAACATGCTTGACGTCTTGTTGCATTTGCGATGGCATTGTTGGGTTAAACATCTGCATGGTAAATAAGCGAGTTAGCGAGATGTTAGGTTGAAATGAGTCCTAGTTAATTAGTATTTTAATTAATAGAAGTAAAAAAGAAACATCTTTCAGGATGACATCAAGCGAAGCTAACATACCTGCGGATGATGATACATTTCTCGAGTTATTCCTCCATGTCGAGGGCCCCTCCTCAGTGGCCTTTGCATGTTATATGGCATCATCATGTTTGGGGTATGAGGAGCCATCGCTGGAATGAAATTTGGTTGAAACCCAAAGCCTGTCGCTTGGGGTGGGATCAAAGCAGGTGCCCCATGCCCAAAGTTAAAATGATGGGGAGGAAAGCTTGGAGCTATTGTAGGTGCCATTGTTGTTAGAGTTCTAACATGAGCAAAATGTGCCTAGCAAATTAACAAGAACAGATAAATGTTAAGCTTTTAATAAGCAACATTTGAAATTAAAGAAAAAATACAATAATGACAATACTAAGTGTAATAATATGTAGAAACAACCTACGCTATAAATTAGAAACATATCACCTGAAATAAACATTATTACATACCGCTAAAATTGCTTTTCTCTCCTCCTTGCGTTGAGCTATGGCAACGTACAATGGTTTTTTTCCAACCATTGCGCCATTCATTTTAGTAAGCTGCAACGTTTTATAAAATTACAATGAGAAAAAATAAATAATTAAAACTATGTGATTGGAAGAAAGGGGTCCACAACAAATGAATCAAAAGAATAATATTCCTTTAACTTACAGCTTGGTAAGCAGCTTCAACAGTTGTAAATGACACAAACCCTGAACCCTTACTCCTTCCATGTGAATCAAGCATAACCTACAAAATTATCAACAGAGTGAATTAATGATACTATAGAAGCAGAAAACCTACCATGACAAACTGATAGTAAACATGTAGAGAATAAATTAAAGTACCTTGCATGAGCCTATCTCACCAAAACATTCAAACAACTTTCTGAGACGTTCATCGTTTATATCATCATCCAAATTCTTCAAGTATAGATTGACTGCTAGCTTTTCAGCTCTCCTTTCATATTTTGCTTGCAACTCAGCTTGTCTTTCTGATTTTCTCTGAGCCCTTCCAACATACAAGACCATGCCATTGATTGACTTCCCATGGAGACTTTCAACTGCTTTTGCAGCACATTCTGGTTTCTCAAAGTTTACAAAGCCAAAACATCTCGATGCTCCACTAGCATCTCTCATGACTACAGCACTAGTAATTGCACCAAATGGAGCAAACTGATTGCGCAGATCATCGTCAGAGAACTCTATAGGCAACTTCTTTACATACACATTTGTAAAACTGCTAGGTCCACCGATGTTTTCTCTCTCCTGACGACGCATAAACAGGCCAACGAATATCTTTCTGCCATTGGCTAGCATGCCATTTAGGCTTTTGATGGCATTGCTAGCAGATTCCTCACATTCAAACTGTACAAACCCATATCCTTTGGATTGGCCACTGAAATCAGTGGCCACCTTACAAGAAAGGATGGTGCCAAAGGATGAAAACATATCATACAAGCTCTTGTTGTCAATGTTTGGCTCAAGATTTTTTACAAACAAGTTGGCACGTCCACTCTTCCGTAGGGTTGGATCCCTATTTGAGAACATTATCCTGATGGGCTTCCCGTTGACAACAGTAAAGTTTAAAATTGCCATTGCATTATTAGCTACATCAATCACATAAACATCGTAAGTAAGCAGTAACAGTACCAATCTTGAAATGCAGTAAAAAGCAAGCTGTAAAACCAAAACGATAAACCTCACCCCCCTTAATTTAAGTAAAAAATCAAACAGTACTCAGTATATATATCAATTAAGAAGTAAGAACTAAAGAAAAATCCCCAAGTCCTTGTTGTTGAGATATATTGCCTACAGAATGCCCCATGATTATTTATGGACCTAGTTTCGTTACATGTTGTTTACTATTTGGGTAATGAACCTTGCATAATTAAAGTCAGTAAACTTTACAGTGTCAATCTAAAAAATCCAATGAAGCAAGCATTCATATTTACTTGAAGTTGAGCATTGGAAGCAAAAAAATATAACTACATGCACATGCATGTTGTATCGTATTGAAATTGTGCAGTAACAATATATTGTAGAGAAAATTGAATGCAAACTTTAAAACCAGTTCTAACACAAAAGAACCGGCAAAATACCCATGATCTGAACAACCCTTGATTGGCTAACACTGAAATATATTGCCACACAGAATTCCACAGCCATACATATCTAAGTATGCAATCTACTCCCTGCTTCACTTTTACAAGGCTTATTTTGATTTGAAAATGTCTTTATGATTAATGATTTACAATTGATTTGTCATAGAATATATTCTTAGTAGCTATAAATAAAACCATCACTATGTGAAAACACTTTGATATGTATTTAGTGGTATAATTTTCATACACTAAGGGCACTTTTAATTTGTTGGTTAAAATTAATCTACAAGGTTTGGAAGTTTCTTAAAAATTAATCTACAAGGTTGGAAAAGTTTTCACACAAGACATATGTAACATCATCAAGTTATCATGCAGTGCACTAGTATTCCTACAAAGTAACATGTCTAAATACAATTCGTGAATTTAAGCATCAAACCACCATTTTTAACTAGTATAGTCAGCCGGTAATTAAAAAGCCTAAAATTTATCATCAGACAATCTTATTAAAGAAAGAATCTAATTACACAAGTAGCATTAACAACATCACAACCCGATAGAGAGGTACGGTAACAAAATCTATACAAATACATTAAATAAAGACGTAAGCAAATGTACGTAAGCAGTGCCCTGCAGGCAAGATCACGGAAACCCCAAACCTTCACCACAATCATCGGAAAACGGAAAATATATCTTACTGGATAATCACTACTTCACTATTGCCGCCGATCGAAACAGACAATCGAATAGCGAAATCTTCATCGCGATCATCAGAAAACAGAAAATCTTACTATTTCTACTTCATCTACTTCAGTAGTTCCGTAACCCAAAGTCCAAAGACAATCAAATCGAATACGAACAAACACGAGCAGTGACATCAGAGAAGCAAAGTAGAAACAAGACAACTCACCGTCCTCGCTCGAGATGAAGTTGACGTAGCCGTAGCCCAGCGACTTGTCGGCGGCGATATCCCGGCAGACGTGGGCGGACGCGACGGGCGCGACCTGGCAGAAAAGCGCCATGAGTTGCTCCTCTCCGACGCTGGCCTCGAGGTCGCCGACGTACAGCGACGCGACCGTGCCGGTAGCCGGGGCCGCATCAGCCGCCGCCGCCGCCGCCTCCTCAGCCGCGGGATGAGGCGCAGCAGGTGCAGGTGCAGGAGGCGCCGGCTCGATCGGTGCCGACGACGAGGACGAGGGGATCGCCATTCCCTGCGACGACGCGAGAACCGGAGGCAGCAGATGCGGCGACGGCGAGAGCCTAGGGTTTGCTCGACGCGTCGATCGGTCCTCGCGTCTCCAACTGCCGTTCGCACCCGAGAATTTCTCTCCTTCCTTTTTTTCTTCTTTATTTCCCCCCTGATGTGGGGGCTTTGCTGGGAGCATGAGGCCCCGCGCCGGGGGGTTTATATAGCGCGAGAGACGGGCCCACGACTCAGTGTCCACGCGTACGCGCGCCCTCTCTGCGTTCGGTTGGGAGGCGGGCCCACTTTCAGTGACACGCTGTGGGCGCGTGAGCCCGGCTCGGGTTGGGTTTGGTCCGGTGTGCCGGGGCGGTTACTGGCGAAACACCGGAGATCCGGTGCGGCCAGTTTGGTGCCTTTCGCGCTCTACCCGAGTCGTTTTGGTGAGAGTGGGCATCAAACGGTCTCTTGTATCTTTTTTTACCATTTTGGAAGAATAATCCATTACGGAGATACATTTCTAGATTGACATTGATATATCCATGATACACTAATATTATATTAGTAGTGAAATGCTGAAGATATTTTTGTGATATGCCAGCATACCTTGACGATATTTCAATATCTATAAGATATATATCGTTGATGGAATGATTTTAATTTTTTGATACCTTTTCAACAATCCCTTCACATGAGTACTGTCCATGCATCGTTGAAATGTAATTGACGCACCGCTAGCGGTGGCACTAACACTAACGTCTAGCTAGTGGAATTTTCTCGATTTTTTTTTCAAAAACGCCTAGAGATGAGTACCATCAATGCATCGTTGAAATATCACTGACGCACCGCTAGCGATGACACTAGATGACACCAACGTCTAGGTAGTGGGATTTGTGACGCTAGTGTCTAGCTGTAAGTGTGGTTTATGAAATTAGTGTTCGGCTGTAGTGGGATTCATGATGTCAGTATCCATATGTGGAGGGCATGGTTTACATTCCTGTTTTGGGTCTAGTTACCGTCCAAGCCTGGACGAGCGGTTACCACGGTAACCGGTCTAGACAGATCAAATTTCATTTCCCAAATTTAAAATTTAAAATTTTGAACCAAACAGTAACCACTTAATTTGGCTTGGTAAGATAAGGGTAACCAAACAATTAGCCACAATAAACCATCGTAAATCACCTGGTATTTTTTTTTCAAAATTTTTAATTTCAAATTTGAATTTGAACCAAACCGATTGATTTGGATATACTGGCTGGTGATGACCGACCGATTACCACTCGATAACTAATAAAGATAACTCCTACTATAGCTACACAATGGTAGCATCATGTGTCAGACTCTTTATCGCACTCAACAATCCTATGTGGCTATGTGTCACTATACCTAACTAATGGCCACCCTACGGGTAGTCACATATCTAGACAGATATTTAAAGGGTTATATATATATATAATCAACTAGTTTAAACAGTAAAACTATAATTATGCAAAAACAGTAAAATACATGGGATTTCAGAAATATATTGTACAAATCAAATCAATAACAATGAGTCTATGATATCTAACTATTTTTCACGAGGATTGTGGAGCAATGTCCATAACAATATTCAAAATAACAAATTAGCAATATAACTATAGATGGAAACGGGAAAATAAGCATAGTTACTGCCTGCCCAGATGTCACAACCCAAAATTTCAAATAATGGAATATTAATAAAAAAATGGAAAAACAAGAAATGGAATTAAAATCTAAAGCAAGGTTTGAATAAAATATATGATAAAAAGTTCTACATGAAAATCCCAACATAAAATTTTCTTGAAAACTACGAATACTTTTTTTTTTCTTGAAATTTTCTAGGAATTTTTAGAGCATATATATATATTATGAAAAGACATTACTTTAAGAAAAAATATATTATTGGAATTTAAAAACAAAAGCTTTGGCCGTACGGACAGTACTGTTCATCTCTTACCTCCAGCACGTGCGAACAGAGGGCAAACCAGACGCAAACTTGCAAAACGCAGGAAGCAGACACATCTCCCCCCTTCAAATCCGACTCTGTTTTTCCTCCAAACTTCAAATCGATTTCGGTAATAGATTATCCTCTATCTCCTCTCCAATATCACCAAGAAACCGCAGCGAAAACTAGCTCAAATTGCTCGGATTTTATCACCAAAGTTTTCGACCGGATTATCGTTTGACGTTTATCTCTTCGATTCACCTCCGGGTTCCAATCAAACTCCTCCGGCCAAGCCTGCTTCCAATCAAACTCCTCCGGCCAAGCCTTATTTAAGCAACCCCTCGGATCCCCTCCTCGGCATCCCGTAGCTTGTCGTTTGCTAGCCATCCCGAGAGCTTCACCCGCCGCCGCCGCTCACCGCTGCCGCAGCCGGAGCTCGGCTGCCGTCCCTGCCTCCCCTCCGCTAGCCATGAGCTCTCTCTGTCAAACCTGTTTTTTTTTTCAGAAATTACTGACAAAGCATTCAAACTTTACAAAATCATAACTAATTCATTATAGCTCCAAACCAGACTATTCAAATTGCGCAATTTTCTATAAATTAAGAGAAATCTAATAAAAATACTTTTGCACCCGAATTGGTTGATCTTTTGTGTTGTTTTTAATTGTTTTGTTTTCTTGTTCAGTTGCAGATGTCTCGAAAGAATTGTTTTATTGAGGAAGCGTCATCTAACTCTTCGGAGTCTAAGGCAACTCATTCATACCTATTTCTTGGCCATGATTGAATCTATGTTTGAAACTATTCTTTTATTTCAAATGTGCATGTATTTTGTGAATGATAACATAGGAAGGATATATACCTACTACTTGTTTATGATATGTGTTGAATTATCCTTCCTTGATTAAACTTTAGGTTTAACATGATTGGTTAGATTCAATACTAGCTCTAGGATAGCATGATCGTCTTATGATCTACTCTAGACTAGCTATTTTACCGACCGATAACCTCATTTATAACTCGCTCTAGACCAGGAGGTTGACTCACTACTCGATCACTCGGAAAACACCCTTTGCCGATTGTCTCATGAGTGCCTATGGTAGTTAAGGCGTGCCTAGCGTTCCACAAACCACTCTAGAACTATTCCTAGCCGATCGGCTTTCACACACCATTACTCGCTCTGGTGGCTACACGATCATCTCACGATACACTCTAAACTAGCCATTTTACCGATCGGTGTCCTAGTCTACAATGTGCTCTAGACTATGTGGGTTGCTTTACTACTATGACACATGGGGGCTCTATTCACAGTTACATGTTATAAGATCTCGAAGACTTGTGAAGCTAGAAGTTCAATATGTGTGTATATGGCATAGTTTCCTTACGCTGTGAACTATGTCTATATCAAGTCTAAGGTACATCTTCATAATGCTTAATCACTCGGATATCTTATTAAGACTCCAAAAAGATAAATAGTAGAAAAAATCTTGCATTACTCAAAAATATATTTATACAACATAAGTCTCCTATAAATATTCTACATAACTACTTTGTTGCACTATCAGAAAGCTCTAGGTCGTCGATGACAATGACCGCGAATTCTTCGGCCCGTTGGCGCAACTCATCGATGATCTCAGACACAACGCTTGTTGGGAACCCCTCGGTGATACACGCCACCACCTTCAAGGCACTCGACGATGCCGCCACGGTACTCAGCTCCGCCACCTCGACACTACCTCCGTCATGCTCGGCCCAACTAATCTTGGACCACATTCACCTACTTCGAAAAGAATATTATAGTTTTTTATATATTTTATTAATACATATGATAAATCTAAATATCTTATATTTTTGAACCGACGGATTATTTACAGAGTCTAATATATACATCAGAAAGTTCTGAGCCGGTACGGAGAAAATCTCTGAGCCATCATAGGAAACCACCCACCCAACTCCCAGTCATGTGCAAAATGCTGCCGCCACGCGAGCTGCAATTCGGCGAGTGACAGACTGACAGGTCGAATGACAGCAGCATGGGCCGCAGGCACGGCATGGCGAGCTGTCACCGTGTCACGGGCCCACTCACAGTGACAGCCAGCCGGCGAGGGCCCAGCCGACGACGACGAGAGAGTCTCGCCGCGTCGTCCGCCGCCGGTGGGCCGTGGCTTCGGCTCCACGGATGCCGGCGCCGAGGGAGCACCGGGACGGATGGAGCCATGGAGGAGTACGTCCATAAGGGAGGCAGGGAGCAGTGGAGCACCAGAGAGTTTGGGCGATACTTGGACGAGGAATTAAGAGAGGCTGTCGGTGACCAGCTCAGCCCCAAAATTAACCAGATCCCTGCCCTACTCCTGACGAGCTTAAACATTGTAGTATAGTTTGAAGATGCTATTGAGCTTAAACATTGGCCTGGTCTATCGATATTCTTGTGTACCATTCATTCATTCAAGTATGTAGATTCATAGGAGTAGACAGGTGTTTTCCTAACATGCGTATTAGTGTTTTCCTGCCATGGCCTCAAGAGGTTCAAACAAGAGCACAGAGCATGAAAAATGCAGCCTGTATAATTACTTGCACAAATATCGGCGCAACTAATTAATCAAAACTAGTCGATCCCTATATATATATAGCTATCTTGTGTAGTACCGGACAATGCAACAATATATATGTGAGGTGGTGTAGCCAATGCAACACATCGCTACCTTTCTACGGTAGGAATCAAACAAGTCCACTCCTCCAAAACGCGCGCCCAACGACAATTAATTACTCAATTAGTTTCTGCTTAATTATCTAAAAACACAAGCGTAAAAAACTTTTACTGGGAGTACTGTGGCATCAGCGAGAGCAAACCAAGAATCCAACCATATTAACTGTAGGAGTAGCATTACTAAAGTAGTAGTAGTAATTAAGCTAATAAGTTACGCTAATTAAGTAGATGGATGGAGAGATGCTTCGTGTCTGTAAAAGCTAAGCTAGGGTAAAGCTAAGCAAGCAGCAGTATCCACTTGACTTCATGTGTAGCTACTTCTAGCTAGCTTGTCTTAGTTGCATAGATAGTAGTACTCCATCATATCACTGGTGTTCATCCTCGATCGCCATGGTGGCCAGCAGCATGGAGCCCCAAACCTAGATGTACGTTCTGGCCTGTAATTAACTGGTTTAGGGAATTGTGTTAAAGAAAGGAAAAAATACAGCAATCTTGTACTTGCATCATGCTGCTGCCTGTGCTGATCAAATGTCTCAGCATTGTGTGTGAAATGTGAGCTTAGTGATGTATTCAAACAGCCGCGAAATTTTCCATTCAAACTTGAAAGTTCAACAAAATTGGCAAAATGAGCTGCAACGCCATTTGAAAACTGTACAAGAATTTCCTAATTAACCTAAGCTAGCTAGGCACTTGGCAAAATCCTACTCCTTGAACTCCACTCCATTTTTTTTGTAGCTGCTAGCTTTCTTGCTCACGTTCATGGTCACCCTTGCTGCTGGCTCCCGGGCTTGATGAGCGGCTGCTGGGAGATCTTCCCCCACTCCTCCGGCGAGCACTTCACCTCCTTGAGGAAGGCCACCACCTCCTTCATGGTGGGCCGCTCCGCCGGGGACGGGTTCACGCAGAAGATGGCGATGCCCAGCGTCTGCAGCATCTCCTGCACCAGCTGGTCCGGCATGCCCCGCAGCTTCGGGTCGAGGATGTTCACCGCCGGCTCGTAGCTCCCCATCTTCTTCTTTGCCCACTCCACGATGTGGAGGCAGTCTCCCACCGCCGGCTCCACGGCGCTCCGCCCGCTCAGGATCTCCAGCAGCACCACGCCGTAGCTGTACACGTCGCTCTTCTCGGTGATCTTCGTCGTGTAACCGTATTCTGAAACGAGGAATAAAAATGTCAACCATTCTGAAATCATCCATGGTCACGATAAATGTCTTGTACTTGATTAAGCAAATCAGCATGGTTTTGGGTCAAGCATTTCAAGCGACAAAATCTTAAGTCAACATATGCTTCAATGGACATAGATGCTTGCGATGTCAGGAACTTGTAGCTGTGCAACAGTGCAAGTACAATGGTAGTTAATAGCTAGTCAGACTGATCGGTTTCACCTGCTTAAACTACAAGTAAACTGCAAGTCATGGTCATGGATTCAGAGCAAGTTTACTACTGAAGCAAATACAGGTCAAAGATTCCCTCCTAAATAACAGCATTACCCAAAGAACCATTAAGATGTGCTATTAACTGTTGCTGGTCTTGTACACTAAATTCTACTAGACGTTGAAGAAAACAGAGCATGAAAATAAATACTTGGAGCAGAAATGACTTGCCTGGAGCAATGTATCCATAAGAGCCGGCGATGCGTGACATGGCATGATGGTAATTGGGGGAGTTCATCAGCTTGGCCAGTCCAAAGTCAGCCAAGTAGGAGTCATACTTGGAATCGAGCAGAATGTTGTTGCACTTGACATCCCGGTGGAGTATGGTTGGGACGCAGTCATGGTGCAGATAGGCCAGCCCTTGCGCCGCGCCGACGGCGATCTTGTACCGTGTATCCCAGTCCAGGCTCCGGTTATCCTTCAGCAGCTGCTGCAGATTGCCATTAGGGATGTAGTTGTAGAGCAAGAGCTTGACAGACTTGTTTGAGCAGTATCCAAGCAGCTTGACGATGTTCCGGTGCCTGATGTGTCCCAGTATCTGAATCTCGGCGGCAAACGCGTCGATCGGCTCCTCCTTTGATGTCTTCCAAAGCTTCTTGACGGCGATGATCTCTCCATTCGGCATGTCAGCTCTGTACACAACACCTGAGCAACCTTTGCCAATCACGTTCTCATCTCTCAGGCACTCCAGGATGTTGTCAATGCTGAAGTTGAGCTTCTGGAACGGCGTAAACATCCATGGGTGCGAGAAGTCGTCGCCGCCGACAACCGACAAGCTCATCGCATTCCTGCCTGCAAGTGTTCTGCTCCTGTTGATCAGAATCCAGACCACAACAAGCAACACTGTGATTGAGCCCAGAACGGCACAGGCAAGGATCACCGTCTTGACGGTCTTCAGTGCTGTCCGGCGAACCATGTCCGACGTGCAAGTGCGCCCGTCGTAGGACTCGCATAGGCTGGGGTTGTCAATGTAGGAGCTTGACGACAATGTCTTGAAGAACGGCGTCACCGGGATTGCGCCAGAGAAATTGTTGTATGAGATGTTGAGAGAAGTCAGGCTGGTGAGCGCGCTCAGCACAGAGATGCTGCCATACAGGCCATTGCTTGACAGGTCAAGCGACTGCAGCTGCGTCAAGCTGGACATCTCTTCCGGCAGCTCGCCGGTGAACTTGTTCGAGCTGATGTCGAGGCTAATGCTCAGGCTCGACAGCGCGCCGATCTCCGGCGGTATCGGGCCGGAGAAGCTGTTGTTCCTCAGCTCCAGCATGGTCAGCTTCTGCAGGTTCTGAATCGACTTGGGCAATGGCCCGGACAGCGTGTTGCCGCTGAGGATGAGCTTGTTGAGGTAGCTGAAGTTGCCGAAGCTCGCCGGTATCTCGCCGGCGAGGTTGTTCATGCTCAGGTCGAGCTGCTCCAGGTTCATGAGCTCCCCGAACTGCGGCGGGATGGGCCCCGTGAAGCTGTTGTTGTGGACGTCGAGGAGCTCGAGCACCGTGATGTTGGCGAGCTCGGCGGGGAGCGCGCCGGTGAACCTGTTGGAGTAGAGGTCCAGGAACACCAGGTTCTGCAGATTGCCGATCTCCCTGGGTATCTCGCCGGCGAGCTGGTTCTCGCCGATCCGGAGTCGGACCAGCGACGTGCAGTCGGCGACGCTCGGCGGGAGCTTCCCCGAGAGCGCGTTCCCGAGCAGCAGCAGCTTACTGAGCTTCTGCAGCGCGAACACCTCGTCGGGGATGCCACCGGCGAGGCGGTTCTTTGAGAGGTCCAACGCGTATAGCTCGGTGCAGTTGCCCAGCGACGGCGGTATCGTGCCGGACAGCGCGTTACCCCAGAGGAACAGCACCTGCAGCGCCTTGAGCTCCCCGAGCTGACGCGGGATCGCGCCGGTGAGGCCGTTCTTGTCGAGCTGAAGCGCCGTGAGGCTGCTGCAGTTGCTCAGCTCCGTCGGGATACGCCCCGTCAGCTGGTTGTCCGACAGGTGCAGCTGCTCAAGTGCGCCGAGCCGGCCGAGTGCTCCGGGCACTTCACCGGTGAGCCGGTTGCCGGATAGATCGAGCACGACCAATGCCGAGCAGTTAGACAGCTCCGGTGGGATCTTCCCGGACAGGGCATTGCCCCAGAGCAGTAGGCTGGTGAGCTTCTGCAGCCTCCCTAGCTCCGGGGGTACTGGCCCAGTGAGCTTGTTCATATGGAGGTACAGGTTGCGCAGCTCTGCGCACCCGCCGAGCGCGGCGGGCACGGGGCCGGACACGCTTGTGTCGTACAATGCCAGCGTCTGGAGGTTGACGAGGTCACCGAACTCCGCCGGTATGGGGCCGGACAGAGCGGTGGCGGCGGCGCCGAAGACAGTGAGGTTCGAGAGCGCGCCGAGGGAGGCCGGGATGGGCCCCGACAGCCCTGGGTTGCCGCCGACGCGGAACTGCTGGAGCGCGGTGAGCGCGCCCAGTGACGCCGGGATGGTGCCGTTGAGGAGGTTGTCCTGGACACAGAGCACCTGGAGCGCGGACAGGTTGGCGAGAGAGCGCGGGATGGTGCCGGTGAACCGGTTGGAGTTGAGGAGCAGGTACTGGAGCCCCGACAGCCCGCCGAGCGCGTCGGGGATGTCGCCGTAGAGCGCGTTCGACGAGAGGTCCAGCACGCGGAGCGCGACCAGCGACTCGTACGACGGCGGGATGGTCCCGGAGATGTTGCAGGTGGAGAGGTTGAGCAGCTGGAGCGACGACAGCGAGGCGAGCTGCGGCGGGAGCGACGAGAGGTTGAGGAAGGTGTTGGGCAGCGACAGCGACACAACCCGGCTCTGCGGCGAGCACGTCACCCCCTGCCACGAGCACGGCGTCGCGGAGGATGGGTCCCACGACGGCAGCACCGGCGACGGCGCCGCCGGCAGCAGCGACAGCAGCGCCTTCCCATCCGCGGACAGCGCTTCAGCCGGCCGGACGGCCGCCGCCGCCGCCGCCAAGACCACGAACAGCACCGCCGCAGCGACCTCAAGAAAATAACAGGCGCCCCTTTGCGCCATTGTCCCCGTCGCAGCTGCGATCAAGAAACCACAGGAACCAGGAAAAAGAGAGAGAGAGAGAACCGATCTTTCCCCCACCCCTCCTATCTACAGCGGCGAGGGCGAGCTCACGACATAAGAGAACCGGAGAAAGCTTGCTTGCTAGTGGGAAGGGGCAAACGGCTGATGGCGAGGCATGTGGGAACAGAGCACCACTGGTGCGTGAGGAGTTAGCGAGGCAGGGAAACGAGGAGGAGGAGGCTTGCTTTGAGCTGGTGTTGCTTGAGCCGCACCCCAAGCAGCAGCATATGGAGGCGACTGGCGAGGAGATGGACTGGCCGCCGCAGCTGCAGCTGCTCTCACTTTAGCTTCTCTCTCTTCAGTAATGCTTTGCCTAAACCCCGCTTAATTTTGGGTTAAAACCTCGGTCGATTTGGTCTTATCTACGCTTCTCGGGGATGGAGGAGTACTTAATAATGGGCGGCTATCATATTGAGGTCGTCTCAGCTAGGTCAGGGGCTAGCAACGAACGCCATTGCCACTGCTGCTGATCAAGTGTGTTTACTTGTTTAATCCAAGTTTTGGTCACTTGCTGCTTGGATTTTTACTGCTAGTGTGATTTTTTCTCTTTTCTTGCGAGAATAAGTAAGCCACCTCGTGATTGTGCTTTGGAAGGATTAAAGGCGCGCTTGGTTATTTACTGGCAAAAAAATTGGGAAAAACTTCAGTTGAAAGCTACGGTTTTTTCTTGAAGTGGTATCACTGTTTCCTAGTACTCGTCTGTTCTTTTCGTTTAGCAAGTTGATTCAGTTTCTGATGCTTATATTTGATTAATTCATTTTTTGATCATAATAAGGGCTTCTTTGAAACATATGAATTTTACTGAATTTTTATAGAATTCAGTACAAATTCTCTAAAATTTCTTTAAAATTACTCTATTCCGAAGGAGGCTTGAAACTTTTCGGCTAAAAACTAGATTATTCATACCAAAAATCTAAAAGTGAGATTTCTCTAAAAAATACTATATACCCATATTGTTTAGACCATTTATTCTAATATATCTGTTAGGTTTATAATATATAATATATAATTTGTCTCTCTAATGTAAGGAGACATGAGGAATGTTTCACATCCATGATGGAAAGTTGATTTTACAACACACGTATTTACGTGGATGTGATAGCGGTGTAACCAATCTTGCACACACAGTGCAAGTGGTTGGCCTTTGGTGATGTACATGTTATCACTAAGAGTAGGAAGGAGAGAAGATTTTTTAGCAGATGCCACAAAACTTCACCTAAACATTTCACGAATCCTAAGGCTTTGAAGGAAAAAAATCAAAATCCTAGATTTGTTTAGGATTATTATGCATAGCGCAAATATATGATATTTGTTGAGCATATAAGTATGTTTGCAAATTATACATTTTTAGCCTCTAGGCACACTCTCTTCTTTTTACTTTTCTACGGACTAGTTGAGTGCTTGTACAGTTATACGTTGCAACGGAAAAAATTTATAATATTAAAAAATATTATGTCACCACGTGTCATTGACAATACGAACCTATGTGTCAATGAGAAGGATTGTGAGTGGTGACAAACTCACCATCACCGTCGTTAGCTATTTTTAAAGTAGTATAGACAATACAAATCAAAGCTATTTGACATTTTGATGTATAACTCATGTCTAATGACCAATCATATATTTCATATATCACATTAGATAGATATCATATTTATGGAATATGATTTCATATTAGAAAGATACATGTTAATGGGAAATGATTCACTTTTAAAATATCACATTATCGAGACAACACATGTGAAAACCGCCGGGCTAGTGACATACGGCCAAGTGGGATTGTGTCCGTGCATGCCCCTTAGGGCCCACATGTCAGCGCCTCCATCTCTATCTCCCTTCTGGAAAAAAAGAGAGCCTTTCGTAGTTTCCTTTCATGCTCTGTTTAGGCCTCGACGCAAGTTTCAGTTTCCCGTGCAAGAGAAAAAAAAACAAAGAGGAGAGAGAGAGAGAAAAAAGCTTCCTGTTTTGGTCATGGCCTGATGAGTAGACTCCCCTTTCATCACGGCCGGCCAATCACTAGCTAGCACAGGTCAAAACGCTTTGCTTAGAAGATATCACGAGTGATTATTGTCCATTGTTAGGTCACACAAAAACATGGGGGTCGTACAAGTCATAATACTACTCCTTTAGACTTTGTTCATCTTAAAAAAAATGTACACCTTTTTAGTTGCAATGGGGGTAGTGGTATAACTGAAATTGGGGTGTCATCTGTTAAGCAGCATACACCTAGAAGCTAGCAAGCATTTGATTCTTTCATGTACAAATTGTCACTGGTTCCATGAAAACTATATACCCTTCGACCAATTTACAAAAACTATCAAAAAAAGGCAAGCTTTACAAGTTATTGTAAACAATTAGTCAAATTATGTGTATTCTAGTGTAAAGAAATTGTCTTGACGAGCTCAAATTTCACATAGCCTCTAAGCCATATTGTAATAGAATTTAATACTTCATCCGTCTTATAATATTATAATTTAGGATTAGATTTGATATTTTATAGTATAACGAATCTGGACAGCGTCACCGTTCAGATTCGTTGTATCATAAAATATCAAATTCGATTCTAGATTGTAATATTATGAGACGGAGAGTAGTTAAAATCTGCTTTGAAAGATTATCGGGAACATATAGGGCATATTATACCTATTGAAAAAATAAAACTTTTTTATTTATGAACAAAAGTAGATAATAAGATAAAAAAGCTGAAGCGTTAGAAATAAAATCTTTTGAAAGAAAGAATAGTATAGCCGGTACGTATAGCAGACCTAAAAGATTTAGGGGCTATTTGGTTCCATCCACACTTTGCCATACCTAAGGTTAGACAAGTTTGACTAAATTGACAAGTGTTTGGTTGTTGTCACAGTTGTGGCAAGATTTTCTTCGATCCCATACGTCAATGACTTAAAAAAATATGGCAAGATTTTATTAAGTTTGCTAAGGTATGACAAAAAATTTAATATCCTCAACTTAGACAAATATAACAACTTTTAGTAGCAAATGATGGCTAGCAACCAAACAACTCCTTAACGTTCCGTCCCAAAATGAATGAGACCTAAAAAATTGAAAATATGGAGGGCCAACCGGGCCTTCAACTGAACGGGCCCGATGACCAAGCAAAAGCCCACCAGTACCCTCCAACCCATAGCCTAAAACCGCTTATCCCCATCGCTAATCCCTAAACACCTCCGGTCTCCCACAATTACCCTCCAAACCCTAGCCATGGTCACAGAGCCTACCCCAAACCCAGGGGCATTATTGCCAATGCACAGCACCTGGTGGTCAGACTCCTTGGGAAGGGCAAAAAAATTTGATGATACTGGGAGCTAGGCAAAGGGCAAGCAAGCAATCAGGCTGGCTGCTCATCTCATGGGGGAGTGTGTTTAAAGTAAAAGGGCTTAATGAGAGACACAAGGGAGGCAAGCAAGCACCCATTTCTATGTTTTGGGATTCTTAAACGGTGATTATATTAAAATTTTCCTAAACACCTCCCCTCTCTCTCTCCCATCACCTCATGAGTCATCAGGCATTGGCCTGGTCTAAAGTGTGCACAGTGGTGATGCCTGCCTTTGTTTTTATTTACTGTGCTTTCCTCTTTTTTTATTTTAGCCCTCTCTCTCACTCACTCTGTTGCTTCTCCTTTATTCTTTACTGTGGTGGGAGGGTAAAAAGAGGGGAGGGTGATAAACTTGTGCAGAGGAGACTGTGGGAGGTTAAAAAAATGGAGGGTGGTGGTGGGTGAGCTTTCCAAGGGGGGTGGAGGTGGGTGTGTTTGGGGAATTGGGTTCAAGAAAGGGAAAATACAGCAATTTGTACTCGCATCATGCTGCTCCTTGTGCTGATCAAATGTCTAGTGTGTGAAGTGTGGACTTAGTGATGATTTCTTGGGAAAAAATCATCTTCAAAATACATAGAGATTCTTTGTAGAGTACAAGTTATTTTAATTTTCTTGACTCTTTTCCAAATATACTTTATTTTAGAATTTCTATGCTATTTTATCTTTTTTCATTTTGTCTTTTCAAATAAATGTTATATCTCTCTTGTAAATAAACAACCTATATTTTATGGACAAGTGGAGGAAAGTTTAACATGGTTCGGAGGACTATGGAATGCATAGCTTTCTTTTAGGAACTGAAGTATGTTACAAACTACCAAACTTCGTGTCCAACCTATAATTTAAATGGCAGGTGGGGCTTAATCAAATCAAATGGGAGCACTGGTAATAACAGTATAATGCTCCAACCAACACAATAATGTCCGTAAGATGGAGGGCATGTACTCCCAGAAAAGGACATGATGGAGAGAGAAAAAAATGTAAGGGTGAAATAAGTTGGATCGAGTGGACGTTGAAAAAAGAAAGTGATATTTGGACGTGACCTAGCACGTAGCCCGGCGTGTCTGGCATCTGGTAGAAATATTTTAGTTGGAAGCGATATTTTTTAAGGTTGGTTTTTATCCTTTTGTGACTGCACCCACACGGGACAACATCCCGGGGCACGGGGTGAATCTTGGACCGTCAGATTAGCGGTTAGGTTGTTTTGTCTCTAATGGTGAGAGACCCGACCCATTAGAGCATGTACTCTTGTGATAGCAATTCTAACTGTTTATCCGTGATAAAAACCTTATTTTAGAACACATGAATTTTATAAAAAATTTACAAGAATTAAACTAAATTCTTTAAAATTCCTTTAAAAATACTTCATTCCAAAGAAACTCTAATAGAGTTAGGTTTGCTCCTCTTTCACGATCCACAAGTATGTTTATAGAGTTTAGGGTTTAAGATCCAGTGCTACCTTACCATATAAATCATCATCGAACATACTTATTCAGTGGACTGTTCGATAAAACATCTCTACCTTAAAAATACAACTTTGTTAACATGACTGGGTTCTGTTTTTATAGTTTGTAGTCTGGCTAGCCACCACTTTCTTGCCCCTGCCTCTCCCCATGCTTTAGAGATGATGGCTGACGATAAATCTGTGAAGCCAGGGAAAACTCACACATGAGTGCATAATTATTGACATCAGAATTTATATCACGGTGAATAAAGTCATTTTCTAAATAAATACAAAGATTCCTCACCAAATAAACTTTAGCAGATACGAATATTGACAGGGCTATCACTGAATATCGTTTACTAAGTATCTGTAATCTTTTTTATGCTTTGCTTAAGTTTAGAACATTCCCACCCTATTTTCATTATTTTTTGTAAACTTTAGAGTTACTGAAAATAATTTTGTATTATTTATGCTATTTACATGGGAGACCAAAGTAGTCCAAATGGTGCGGTACTTTTAATAAGACCATGGAGATACAGATTTGGTAACACTAATATATATCGTTTGTACTGTTCAACAAAGTATAAAGCAAGAAATTAAAAGCACACAAGCACCTGTCGCTCTAACTTAAATCATTAGCTTTCAATTGTCGGCCAGGTAGAGCAGTGTGGCCACTTGTACTCTGCACTACTCTTCTTACATCTGACAAAGCCCTTAATTACCTTTTTATTCAAGAGAAACCTTAATCTCACGTTCCGCTCCAAGACGATACCGATAAGGATAGTTTCCTTGAAACGCATAGATATTTCTCGAAACCTAGTGAAAAAGATTCATGACAAATTTCGATGGAACTCTCGTGTTACGAAAGGATATATATATATGACATATCCGTTGAGACCCATGGAAACTTGCACTGGCAACTCCATGAACAGGAGGGTCCAAACCAGAGAGTTTGGGCGATACTTGGGCGAGGAAGAGCTAGAGGCTGTCGGTGACCACAGCTCAGCCCCAAAACTAACCGGATCCCTGTCCTGACGAGCTTAAACATTTGGCCATGGTTGTACGGTGAAAACCTTGGGAAATCCGGAGGCGCGTGCGTGCATGCATGCGCTACCTTGCTTGCGAGCTATATCTGGTCGTCGTCGTCGGCGCTGCAGCTGCTACTGCTAGTGGTAGTGGCTGCGCTCCTGCTCCTGCATGCCCAGCGAAAGAGGAACAACGCCACACCTTGCATGACTCGCCGGCCACCGCTCCCTGCACGAAATTCCATGCACAGTTTTTACCGCAAAACCGCGTGGTTAGGTTAACTAATCTAATTTGATCACCCTTCATTTGCTGCTAGTTCATGTTAATTACTTGCTACTTCTGATATGGTTGGGTCAAATTGGCAGAGCAGCTGTGGCCTGGTCGATCGATACTCTTGTGTACAACAAGAGCACAGAGGCACAGAGCATGAAGAATGCAGCCTGATGCCTGTATAATTACTTGCACAAATCTCGGCGCAACTAATTAATCAAAACTAGTCGATCCCTACATATGTGTGTGACTAGTGTGAGTTGGTGTAGCTCGTCCACGGTGCAGCCTGCAGGTGTAGCCAATGCAACACATCGCTACCTTTCTACGGTAGGAATCAAACAAGTCCACTCCTCCAAAACGCGCGCCCAGCCACTCGCTAAACGCAGCCTAGCTAATTAATTACCGCTGAAACGACAGGATTAGTGCATAAGCACAGGGGTTAAATGTTTAACGAACGGCGCCTAACAATAATCATCCGGCAGCGCATGCACGATTATCGACTCCGCTTTAAAATAATCTCCCGTCTTCCTCAGTTCCTCCTCGCCTCCCCATGCCGGCGCAGTGCTGCACCGACGTGGCAGCATCTGTTTTTTCTACTGGCAGGGGAGGAAACCAACGAACGATTAATTACTCAATAATTTCTTGCTTAATTATCTAAAAGCACATGTATTATGTATTATGGCAGTATTGATTCTTAAATAATATACTATCTTGTTATGTTACAGAGACACTATCTTTAGAAATCATATTTCTAATCTCAATTTTTTAGTATGAACTCATAGTAAATTTTCTATACCCTTCTCTCTACCTTTCTCATCGAATCTCTTCCTCTCATTGTGACAATACGGTGTCTTGTAACTCATAGTTTTTTTATTTCTATTCTTTTTTTTAATTTTTTTATTACATCATATTTTTTTCTATATAACTGTCTAATAAATACTTAAGATGCCAACATATGTTGTGGATTGGGACTGATCTTGAAAAGTTTTACTGGGAGTACTGTGGCATCAGCGAGAGCAAACCAAGAATCCAACCATATTAATTATAGGAGTAGCATTACTAAAGTAGTATTCCCTTCATCCCAAAATACAACCATTTCTATCATTTAAATTTTGTCCTAAATATTATAATTTCTATAATTTTTCTCTCTAAATCTTCCTATTTTATTCCTATTTGAAGTACTGGTTGCATATAGTACTGGCTGCTTTGAGTACTATTTAAGGGATAATTCGGGCTTTTTTTCCTTCCACCTTAATAAACGTGTCAAGCAAAGTCTAAAAATAGCTATAATTATAATTTGGGACGGAGCAAGTAGTAATTAAGCTAATAAGTTGCGCTAATTAAGTAGATGCATGGATGGAGAGATGTTTCGTCTCTGTAAGCTAAGGTAGGGTAAAGCTAAGCAAGCAGCAGTATCCACTTGGCTTCATGTGTAGCTACTTCTAGGCTCTAGCTAGCTTGATTTAGTTGTACAGATAGTACTCCATCATATCAGTGGTGTTCATCCTCGATCGCCATGGTGCCATGGTGGCCAGCAGCATGGAGCCCCAAACCTAGATGTACCTTCTTGCCTGTAATTATGCAGCCAGTTTGAAACGGAGCAGCAGCAGCAGCATCCATCAGTACCTCTCCTGAAGTCTCTATGCATCGAAGTCACAATCAAGCAGCGAGTACACACACTGGTAGCAGAATTTGTGAGAACAAATACTAGTTTTTTTTTTAAAAAAAATACCCTACATGGCGGCTCAAAAGGTAGAAATCTTCTTATCAGTGGATAAATTTGACATAAACTTTGGTTTTTGTATGTTCTAAACTCACAGTTTTAGTTAGATTTTTTACTACTCGCGGTACTTAGGATAAAAATTATACTACTCGCAGATGTAGTTTTGTTTCTTCGTTAGGAACAAAATTTCATCCACAGAATGTAAGAGGACAGATGGAAATGAGGAATAGATATAGATTAATTTCAAGGAATTAAAGGGAAAAACAGAATTTAGCTTTCCAAACTGAAAATTCCAAATTGATGGCCTCCCCTCTCATTGCTGATGAATTTGACAGGCTTTGCCATGCCGGCAACAACTGCTCGCATGATCAAACTGCAAATGTATACTGACCAGGTTAATGCAAATGTCAGCACAAATGTTCCTGCAGAGTTCAACCGTGTGGTCGGCTTTGTATCTCTAGCCCATTGTGTGATGCTAACAAATGTGCAAAAACTCCATGTAAGAGGTCCCCGTCCCAATCTCGCAGTTGGAGCTTCTCTT
>KE372716.1:303124-330872 GCA_000418225.1 Zizania latifolia | reverse complement strand
AATATCACATTTTAGAGTGGTACTATAATATCATAACTCACAAACATTACTATCCAACATCAGTATCCAAGTTATTTGGCAAAATTGTGTATAAAAATTATAAAATAAACTTACTTTCGAGTACACAGATATATTACTATCTTGCTCTAAAGTTCACCGTATAACAATACAAAAATAGGGGTATTTTATATTTTGGCCAGTTTGTCTGATTTTTACAGGTTCAATTGTATGGCGGTCTTTCAGTGAAACCTGTGATCTAGTCTGGTTTTTTTACTATAGATAAACTTTGAGGAAAGAAACATAATTTGGTTATCTAAACATAATTCCAAATAGTTCTACATGTCTCCATCATGATAAACCTGACCCGTTGTTCTTCTCTCGGTCTCCCTCATTTGCAGCAACATTGGGCTGTATCACCGTGGTCGCACCATGAAAGGAACCTAATGTACAGGTAAGTGGGTTCCCCTCAAGTGCCACATCCTACGTTAGCTATGGGATCTCTGCATAAAAACCGATAGAACTCTCCATTAGACACACCAAGGAGAGATAAGTGAAAAGGCAAATAGATTTTTCATGTCCACAACAACTATTTACATGATCATATTCAAACTGTTCGAGAGCAATAGTAATACTCTCAAACTGTTCTAGTATATGCTGATCATATCAATGGACATGTCGAGATAATTGTTCTTGCAGAGTTAAACCATTCGAGTGACGTGATGGTAACAGACATGCGGAGTCTCTAGGTTCATGATCGGCGTCCCAATCTCACAGTAGGAGCTTCTCTCCTAATGCCTCTCAACCCTAGCATGAACTTATTTTCCAACAAGTGTATGCATAAGCATACATGGTCACTGTAGAAAGAAGGCATTGAAAATAACCTGAGATGACTAATTTGTGAGCAAAATCCTCTCACATGATGGATACATATATGGGGTATGGATGTTCGTCGACATGTGGTAAATATTGTAGCATTTTCTCTTGTGAGTTGTAACTTTTTTTGTAAGGCATCAATATTGACACCCACTTCTGGTTTTCTAGAATTATTGCTGCCGTACAATACTGGTGTGTTCCAATTCAATTGCTGCTTCATGTTGGGTTTCATATTCACTGCTGCAGAGTTAGGGATTCGCACGATGCAGATCAAAAAAAAACAAATAATGCCCTTCAGAAGAAAAAAAGCACAGTGAGTGCTGAGTTACTGACAAGGGATTTTGATTTCTTCCTAAAAAGTTTTCTAATTTTTTTCCTAGAAAAAAGTTTTGATTTCTTAGAAACAATATAATTTTTAGTTTTTTCCTAGAAACAATATAATTTTTATTTTTTTTCCTAGAAACAATATAATCTTTAGTTTTTTTCCTAGAAACAAGATATTTTTTATTTTTTTCCTGGAAAAAGTTTTGATTTGGAATCGCGGCCTCAATGCCGGCCCATCCAGGTCGATAAGCCAGCATTATGGCCCATCCAAACTGGCCGTAAAACTTGTCGGACTCTGACGGCCCGATCCAATCCAGCCCAACGCTGCTCCAACGGGCACCGTGCCGGAGACGGAGGAGAGGCGGCCATCTCGCGGCGCAGAATCGGCCAGCGAGGCCACCGCTTGACTCCCGAGCTCCCGTGCGCTTTTCTTCTTCTCCCTCTTCTCCTTCCCCTCCTCCAAGCCTGAACCTTCCAGAAGTACAGAACACGTAAGAGAGAACAAACCGCTTGGGCCCTGCGACGAGGCAGCATTTTCTCCCTGCAGAGCTAGCGAGAGGCGGAGGGAGATGTTCATCCAGAAGGTGAGAATGCCTACAGCTCTCGTCTTGCACCGTTAACCTGTGACTGGCGCAGAGATTCGATGTCTTCCTGTATACTTGCGTAATTCTGGCGGATTTTTTTTGGGGGAGGCGCAGGCATGGAGGACGGCGTCGTTTGGGCTCTACGGCTTCTCGCAGTTCACCAAATCCGGCTTCCTGTAAGTCTAACATCGCCGAATTGTCTGGCTAAGTTTCTCTTGTGTTCTGCAGTTTGCCCAATTTCGTCCGTTTGTGCTCCTGTTGTGAAACGGGAGTTTCCTGCAATCCCTGCCTGTGCCGGAACTGGTTACCTGTAGAAATCCAATTTAGGATACATCGATTGATTTAGCCATTATTGAGATGTGACTATGATCGTAAGCGCTTTATGCAAATTGTGAGCCGATGTCATTGTGTCATCTAGTAGTGCGAACATAGAAACTGATTCCTATTTACAAATTGTAGGTACATGAATTACTTAGTTTAGGTAGGAACACATAGGATTGAAGAATTTTAGTTCATATCGTCTGGAAACAGAGTAGAATCTATTTGTTCGTAATGGGTTAACAACTTTCACACAATTCAGCATTGAATCTGATGCTGTGAAAGGATGCAAGTGTTGACATCATGGTTGCTTTCCATTCATATTCGATGCTAATTAGGATTTGGTTATTCAGCGAACATGCCAAGAAGTTCAGAGAGGAGGACATGCAGATCCGACTGGATGGGAAAAATTGCCTAGTAACCGGGGCAAATTCAGGCATAGGTTTTGCAACAGCTGAGGGCTTAGCGTCACGGTATGAACCTATGCCTTATCTACTGTGATGATTTGTTCTAAAAAAGTTAAATTCTTGTGAACACATCTGATACGCCACATCACAACAAACATAATTTACTATTCCAGTGGTGCCACTGTTTATATGCTTTGTCGTAACAAGGAAAGAGGAGAGGCTGCTCTCAGTCAAATAAAATCCAAAACTGGCAACTTGGATGTTCATCTGGAGGTATATGATGCTTCAGAACTGATTTTAACTGCATGCTAATTTGCAATATTCCTTGGTGTTGTTATATGGTAATTATGTGTGAACTAACACAAAAATTATTATTGTGTTGCAGATATGTGACCTTTCATCTCTTAATGAAGTAAAATCTTTTGTGGCAAAATTCACTTCGACAGATAAACCACTTCATGTCCTGGTGAGCTTTGCCGCTTCAACAAATTTTGTAATTTGTGCTTCTTCTCTCTGGCTCTTCCTGTCTTTTAGCTTATGTTATAACCATATCATTCAGTGAAGTTTATCTATAATTACATCAATTATATTTTTGAATAATCAGTTGTAACAGATAGGTTGTTGTTCTAGGTCAACAATGCTGGCATACTAGAGCACAAGCGTGTGACAACATCAGAAGGGTGAGTGATACTCTGTTATGTATTGTGCTTAATTATTTGTTCCCCTGATTATTTTCAAATTCGCCTGCCCATTTATAAACCCTACATGTTGTACATCTTGTTTGCTTTTATAACTGAAAATGTATGATCCCTTTTCCTTTATTTTTTGCTTTGAAAAAATAAAATAGGTTGGAGTTCAATTTCGCTGTGAATGTAGCAGCAACATACACTTTAACAGAGCTAGTAATGCCACTGTTGGAGAAAGCAGCACCTGATGCTCGTGTCATTACGGTTGCTTCAGGAGGAATGTACACTGAGCCGTTGAACAAGGATTTGCAGGTAAATTCGTTATCTCTATGCCCTTATTCCACCCTTGCACTGAATAAAAAAGTGCAATGTAATTGTGAAAGGGAAACTTAACTGCAAAACTTGCCAAGAGGGCCCAGTAGGAAGTTAGCAAAAGTGAAAAGGTAGTATATTTGGTGGAACACTTAATCATACAGTTCACTTTCTGGTGCAATATTTGAGCTCACTCATTTACCTAGTTTCTGAATTGGTTATCACTGAAAAAGAACTAGCTTTGGTGAATCATGGTATTATGGTCTTTTTATGGATGTCTATAAAAATAGAACATTAGAATTGTGAAGCTCTTTGTCATTAAAAATGAAGTAGCATGTGATAAGTAAATCTTCTATCTGATAATCAGATATTGCAGTAAAGCCCTTCTCATTATTGATTTATACTCAGTTCAGCGAAAGCAACTTCGATGGGACACAGCAATATGCTCGTAACAAAAGGGTTCAGGTTTGTAAACCTTGAAGTGGTTTCATTTTCCCAACGCAAGTCTTTATGGGATTGACAAAACATAGCAATATTGGAACTTCATTCAGGTTGCACTCACTGAATGGTGGGCTGAGAAGTACAGCAACATGGGGGTAGGTTTCTATTCGATGCATCCAGGATGGGCTGATACACCCGGAGTCTCCAGAAGTTTGCCTGGACTTTCAGAGAGGTGGGCTTTTGCTGTGCTAACTGCTGATCTGGATCCATCTATTTTTCTTAACACCAACTCTGAAACTTTGTATTACAATTTTTATGTCAGGTTATCAGGAAACCTGAGATCGAACGACGAAGGCGCTGATACAGCAATCTGGTTGGCTTTGCAACCCAAGGAGAAGCTAACCCCAGGAGCGTTCTACTTTGACCGAGCTGAAGCATCAAAACATCTGAAGTTTGCTGGTACTGCAGCATCGCACGGACAGATACGCTCAATTGTCGATAGCCTTGCCTCCATTTGTGGTACATCTGCAAAGCTCTGAGCAAAAAAAAAAAAAAAATCATGGCTTGCACCAGCCGGGAATCGAACCCGGGTCTGTACCGTGGCAGGGTACTATTCTACCACTAGACCACTGGTGCTTTCGTTGTTGGAGTCCACATGAGTTTATAGGTAATTACAATCCTTGCTTCGTGTGTACATTTGTAGTGGAAGTTCTTTTCTCTACGTCATGAGTGTGTCCTATCTTGTAGCTCATGCTGTAAAAGACGGAACAGATCGACAGTTCTACTGCATGCAAGCATTTGAATACTACACAGCGTAAATTTTGCATGAATTCTTGAGATTCTCACGACACTGATGATGCTCGGTGATATAACGATGATGCTAATTACACACCAACGATACTCTGTTATAGTGACAATACTTGTGATATGATACCCTGTTGTGGCATGATGATTCTTCCATGTAAGTGAGTAATCAAAACATGATTTTGGCTACTGAACTTGCATCATGGTTGGCTAATCAGGCTGACTAACCAACGTGCCTCCTGACTAAGTGACTAACCTAGAGACAAGAAGCGCCTCTGCCGTACAAATGATTGGAGAAGACACGAAGAGATCGTCGAGAGTAGGTGAACAATGCGAATGCCATGCATGCCGTGCTGCCACAAATAGGCAGAGAGAGGCCCTACACTTCATGTCGATTACTAGTTTCCTGGGCGGACGCCATATATCCTCTTTCTGGGGAGCTTGCTCAGCCATTGCCATTCTTCCCAGCTGCCGGCGACGAGCCTCCTCGAGCTGCCCCGTTGCTGATCGGAGTGCGTGCCTGCGTCGTCGAGATGAACGACCTGTTCTCGTCGAGCTCGTTCAAGAAGTATGCGGACGCGAGCCCGCAGGGCGGCGGCGGCGACATGGAGGCCGGCGGCGAGAGCGTGGTGAACCTGGACAAGTTCTTCGAGGAAGTGGAGGCGGTGAAGGAGGACATGCGCGGGCTGGAGGCGCTGTACAAGCGGCTGCAGTCGGCGAACGAGGAGACCAAGACGGCGCACGACGCCCGCGCCGTCAAGGCCCTCCGCTCCCGTATGGACGCCGACGTCGAGCAGGTGCTCCGCCGCGCCAAGGCCGTCAAGGGCAAGCTCGAGGGCCTCGACCGCGACAACGCCACCTCCCGCAAGGTCCCCGGCTGCGGCCCCGGCTCCTCCACCGACCGCACCCGCACCTCCGTCGTCGCGGGCCTCGGCAAGAAGCTCAAGGACATCATGGACGACTTCCAGGTAACAAACGAGCTTATCCCTCAGGTGGTCGATCCATGGGCGACATGAACGCCGGCGACTGCACGCAGGGGCTGAGGACGAGGATGGCGGCGGAGTACAAGGAGACGGTGGCGCGGCGGTACTACACGGTGACGGGGGAGAAGCCGGAGGACGAGATGATCGAGTCGCTCATCTCTTCAGGGGAGAGCGAGTCGTTCCTGCAGAAGGCGATCCAGGAGCAAGGCCGCGGGCAGGTGATGGACACCATCTCGGAGATCCAGGAGCGGCACGACGCCGTCAAGGACATCGAGCGTAGCTTGCTCGACCTGCACCAGGTGTTCCTCGACATGGCGGCGCTCGTCGAGGCGCAGGGCCACCAGCTCAACGACATCGAGAGCCACGTCGCGCACGCCAGCTCTTTCGTCCGCCGGGGCACCGTCGAGCTGGAGACGGCGCACGAGTACCAGAAGAGCAGCCGGAAGTGGGCCTGCATCGCCGTCCTCGCCGGCATCGTGCTCGTCGCCGTCCTCGTCCTCCCCGTGCTCATCAACCTCCGCATCTTGACGCTCCGATGATTCAAATCCTAACTCAAACAAATTTCTTTACTTTTAACATTTTCCCCATCAAGTATGTTAATTTCGATTTCGTCTAAAAGAAGTACGTTTTATTTTTGAATTTTTTTGTTAGAATTAGTATAGTTTTCAAAAGTAATTTGTATGTACCTTCCAGATTGAGAAGGCAGGGAAGATGTATATTACAGTCCTGTACCATTTCTTGATCAAGTTTTCCCCAGATCGAGAGGAAGCTCGGGGAACTGAATTTTCTAGGAATTTTTATGTTCGAGAGGGAATCAAATCTTCTGAGATTTCATTCGCCAGAATCATAATTCACATGCACCAATCTTTTTATCGATCTTGTTGTTGTGCTCCAATACTATTACAAATATGAATATTTTTGAAAAATAAAATGAAAAAACATAACAAATCACATGGTATTTATAGAAGTCCGAACAACCAGTTACCGTACTAGTCGGTAAAATTCAAAATCCAAATTAGAATTTAAATTTTTTTCATACGAAAGAACTGAACAGTTACCGGGCAATTTAGTTGCTCAGTTTGAATTAGTAACCGTCAGTTAGCTACTACGCTGCTGCTGGATAAGAGCATCTCCTACGATACTCTTATCTAACTTTCTAAAATAAAATATAAGTATTTTGAAAAAAAAAGAGTAGAAACTTCTTTTCTAATCCCTTTTAAAATATAGCAATTGGGATTATATGGGTACTGCTGTGAAGTGTGAATTGATTGATTTTTAGTGATCAATAGAATTTAAAATAATTCTTATATAAGGTTTTAGGAAAAAATAGTAATTCTCTGGAAAATACTAATGTCTGCTTTGGTGTCGCTAACCTCTCGGTTAGCAAGAGGTTAGCAACGGTAACGAGAACGGATGGGCCGGCTCAGCACCCGGCCCGTCCAAACAGATGGGCTAGCTCAGCGACCCGACCCGGCCCGTCCAAACGAATGGGCTGGCGGCCTGCCTCCATCATGATCTGCTACGCCCCATGTATTCGTCTGGTGCTAGCGGGCGACCGATCGGTGGAGCACTGGAGCGAGCACTAATGTCAAGTGTGCCCACCCCACTGCGGAGACCTGGATTTCATCCGCCGGTCTTGCACGCCGCGGTTGTGGGTGCCAACATTGACTAACCGGAGACGCAGCAGTGGGGGCCCGTCCCACTAGCCTTGAGATTTGTAATAATTATCAATAATGTTTTAGTTATGACTTTCTAAGGTTTAAAAACAGTCAGATTTCAACACTAAGTAAAAAAAATATTTCATCACGTTGTTAAAAAAATATTTTAAACAGATGCAACATTCGGTGATATTATTGCAACACAAAGAAATAACTATATACAACATTCTTGTTGTCATGTTTCAGTAGTTGAAACCTAATATTTCATACGTGAGATTAAAATGTTTTAACTTATATTTAGCTGTTTTTTACTTTATTTATTTTACTGAAATATTTTTTTATCAACTGATGAAATATTATTCACTAAGTATTGAAACATCGTCTGATTTTTTTTAAAATCTCAAGTTTCATCCAATAATTATATGAGGATTTAAACATACGATGGATTTAATGTTAACAAGTTAACAAATAGCATTAAAATATTTGTCACTAGTTTTTTATAGATTTTAAAAAATAAACCGAGTTTGGTAAGTATGTCCACTTAAGCCGTTTTCCACTTATAGAAAAGAAAGGGCCCAACACAAAAGGAGAATCTTGTACACGTACGAGACATATATATGTCCTGTTATAATTGTATTATTACACATGAATAAAGAGACCCACGCTCCCAAATAGCTGACCTTTATTTCCGCTGCTCCGTTCGTCTATATAAATTGTTCAACTCTGAGATCCTTCCAATCTGTAACCAGGATCAACTATTTTGTGAAATTTCATTTGAATTTTACTAATTTTGAGCTTTTTAAAATAGAACGAAAAACCACCTTCAATTAGGTTAAAGACCGGCACGGCTGTTAGAAGAGTTGGGCCTTATTACGACAGCCAAAATCCCAACCTCAGCTGGAGGGATATATATGCCAGGACTCCTTGTCAAATTAAACAACATCTGTAAGAGTTGAAGGGATTATTATACTTTTTCCTTTTATTTCCGTATAAATTATAAAGAAATAAAACCTTCGAGTTCTAGGCAAGGGCGCATGGTGATCCTTTCTCTGTAAAATCGGTTTTGGAATCATGCCAAACAGGAAAATGCCGGTACTAAAAAAGCGTCAAATTTAGTCAAACCTTATTAGTGCGCTATATTTAATAAAAATAGCATATATATAATATATGTATTGATTTTTAATAAAAACCGATGCACGTAAGAATCTCATATGTGCCAATTTTGGTTATGGAACATGCGATCTACTTACAAGAGTGCTTGCTGAGAAACAATCGTTTCCTTTTGACAAATTTTACATTACTTAAGAAGATAATGTAGAAATTATGGTACCTGATGTCATATGTGCCGATTTTGGCTATGAAACATGCGATCTACTTACAAGGGTGCTTGTTGAGAAACAATTGTTTTCTTAAGATAAATTTTACAGTACTTAATGAGATAATGTAGAAATTATGGTATCTGTACCTACCTACCTAAAAATCACTCTCTTTTTTTAATTATGCCGCATACAATGGGAGAAGCGGAGAAGCACGTACTAATCCTGTAGCATCGGTCGATGATTCACGAAGCAACGATTACGTGATCTAAGCACCACCGGATCGAGGGGTCGCGCGCGATCGGTGGAGCTAGCTAGCGCGCGCACTAGCTCGTTGACTTGGATATATCTCTGCGAGAGTGCAGAGACGGTTGACGAAGACCGGGCGGAGTCCTCTCCCGGTGGCGAGACGCATCGATCGATCTGTTCATAGCATGCCTGCTTTTTTTTTCATTTTGCCGTTCATGCACACGGCCGGTGAGCGCATCTATAAAAGCCGGCTTAGCTTCGAGAATGTTGTCACAAGACTCGCAGCTACGTGCTCAGCGAGCAGCAGCAGATCTCTAGTTACGTTGAAGCTAGCTACGTGGCGGTCGGCGTGCTCGATCCCTTGGCCGTTAATTTCCTCTCGCCGGCCGGGTGCATGGCGACCTTCACTCGACTCACCCGTCTCCTGGCGGCGCTGCTCGTCGTCGTCGTCGTCGCCGTGGTGCTCGCGACGGCCGGCTCCGTCGACGGCGCCCGCGACGGTCAGATCAGCTACCTAGCTCCTCGATCCTCTCCGATCTGATCTCTCCTGACACCTCTCCTCTTGCTTTAGATTAATTCGCAATATACAATACTAAGTGACAACTACAGCAAATTAAGAGAACTCAAATTGGACTTTCAATGCGTTGATGCATGCAGGACCGATGTATTATGATCGTCCATTTTACGGTGGCGGCGATTATCCGTACACTCGTCACCGCCCCGTCTGTCCGTACAAATTTCCCCCCGGCTCCAGATTCCCTAATCCCTGCGTTATCCCGTACCACAAGCCCACGCTGCCGTCGCCACCGCCGCCGTCGCCACCGTCGCCACCGCCGCAGAATGGGGATATCCCGCCGCCCTGATGGCCGGCCGGCAGCCGGAACGAGAGCGCGCGCGCACGCCAGATTAGTTTTACGTTGCAACTCCGGGGCAAGGTCTTGCAATCTACCAGTACCAGGTACTGAACGTATACTATATATATATATGTAAGGTAGCAGTTAAAAGGGATAATACCGTACGTCCCGTGAGCTTGTGTTTATTAGCAAGAATAAAACTGGTGTCTGTGTGTGGTATGCTGCTCTTTGTAAAAGAAGGATAACATATATTATTCCTTTGTTGGGGCCATCTATGTATGTAAGGACATTTCAGTGCCTTGTATGCACAAGGTTAACAATTAAAAACACGCTTACTATGTTAACCGCACCGATTACTACAGTTATTAACAAACCGGTTAGTTGCATGATCTTACTCGCTTCATGTTTTTCAGCAATAACAATAACAAGAGCAGCAACAACAATAATACTAAGCAACGATTTAAAAAAATCGGAGCTCGGACAAAATCCATCCTTTGCCATGTATTGGCAATGCCCGGATTGCTATCCGGGTCACATGGCCCTCCCTGGTTTCGTCATTGTGCAGCGGTGTTCGTGTCAAATTCTGCTCACAATTACTTTGCAATATAGTTCATATAACCCCTAGTAGTTCACAGATATAGTTATAGATTTTGAAGCAGTTTTTCGTATTGGTAGATCAAAAAATGAACTAGTATGCCTGTTGCTACTTCCTCAAGAGGGGACAGGTAAGTCTTAAATAACGTCTGAATCGAGCAGAACTGAGCGGAAGACATAGACACACGGAGAATGGACCATCAGAATATATTCGGATAAGCAAGTTTTATCGATTTTCAGTTGTTGTGTGTTCAAGAGTGGCTATAAGCCGACAACAGTTAGCTCAATTGTTTCTATGGATGAATAGATGGCCTGAATTCCATCATACATGGTTTTTCTATAACACCATGGCGATTTATGGCTAAAGGCTCGAATCATTTATCATTTATCAAATGGTTACTAGCAAGGGGGCTTGAGTAGTTACTCTGCTGGTTTGCTTGTTCCATGTTTGCACTTGCAGGAAGTTCCATGGCCTTGCCTTGTCATCTCATTGCCAGCAACAAGGAAGTATGCAGTGTGCCTGGAGAAAAACAATAGTGGCAGGGTCTTAGGAAACTGTTAACAGTTGTTGGATGTAGATATCAGCAAGCAAAGCTTTAGTCATAATGCACACTTGAAAAAATTCATCATTTTGATCTTTGTGTCTGCATCTATGCTTTCAGTGGTATCAACAGCTTGCTGCATGTGGTGTAGCCATCGCTCTGCAGCTTGATGGGTAACAGGGAATGGTCGATGTCGTGCTATCAAGGCAGGATGTCCTACAAAGAAAACCACATGAACAGATCATAGGTCAACAAGTAATTCAGGTGAGTGTATCTAATGCAATTGTGCAGTGACAGAGAGTTCACTTGCTGCTATTGGTGTCAGTGGTACAGAGTAAAAACAACGAACACGTCTAAACTGTACTCAAGGGCAGTATATATATGTGAAAAACAAGGTAAAAGCATCAACTGTAGGACATTATCACACAATTTGTCACGCCAAAATAGATCTACTAGCAGATTGGTGATAGATCAGTAGAGAATAAGATCACACAAGAAAATAAGGTGTACTGTGTCTGAGAAACTGAGATTCACTGCCGGCAAGTACTTGAAATAGAAAAGCAATGTGACTGCAAAATGAGAAGGAGAATTGTAGATCTTAATGATCTGTATTCTACAAACTGTTTGTATCGTGTAAGTGTTTAGGACGAGAAATGCTCCGGATCAAGTTGAGCCACACACTGATCATTTATATCTAGAGATGGAAGTTTTACGATAATGGACAGCATATATCATTATATCCGACATTATTTCTAAATTCTAAGCACAAGTGCAGAATCTGCAGAAAGAACATCAAAACATGCCCTCAAGATGGACCTAACACACTTGTTTGGGGCTTGAAACAATCATTTGAGATCTCAGTTGTACCCCTAAATCGTAAGGCATTTCAACTCTCTAGCATGGATAAACACATTTGGCAGGGTTACCACAGCTCGAAATAAGTTTTTTTCCCACAGAAACTCCCCTGAAAAACTACCAAGCAGCAGAATTATAGTTGTAGCTTAGCTTGTTTGAGCTCCAAACTGTTGTGCTTTTAGGCATCTGTGAATCTGTGATGCCTCAGGGCTCTGGTTGGTTTCGCACGTTCTAGCTGGCAATACCAACTAGTGGCTTTGTGGTTTACCTTGCAATGAAAGCTGGGTTACATTTGTCAAAAAAAAAATCTAAGCAGCAGCCAACATCACAGATGAATCCCCTCCTATCTAACCAATTCGCTGATGCACTCAACCATCGACACCCGATGATCATTACCAGATGTGCAAACCGAGATAAATTACGTGTAGAGAGATTTTGAGTGTGTGAGAGAGACGCGGAGTGAAATTACCTCTCCTCTGGGAGAAGAGCTGCGGGCCGCCCATGCGCTGCACCAAGAACTCGTACTGGTTTCGAATCGCGTCCTCCTTCTTCGACCCAGCGAAGATCTGCCGGAACCACTCCTCCTCGTCCTCATAAACCCTGTTCCGCCAATCCAAAATCCAACACGGCCGGCCACAAAATCAGAGAAGAAACCGGGCCGAGGAGCAGATCGATGAATCCAAGAGGTTTTGCGGTGAGATGGGGAGAAGGGGATTAGCGATCCGCCGATCGACCGACCTAGTGTAGAAGTTGGTGGAGAGGTCGACGAAGGGCTGCGTGGTCCCACCGAGCACCTGGAAGACGTTGCCGTCGTCGATGGCGAAGGCGTCGCCGGCCGCCACGCCGCTCCACTCCGACGCCTTCTCCTGCAGCGACTGCATCCTGGCCCCCACCACCGCCGGCGCCGCAGCCGCAGCCGCAGCTCGGATCCCCAACGCTTGGTTGCCGTGGCCCGCGGAAGTAGACTTCAGGAAGACGCTTGTGCCACTCGCTCCAATTTATACCTGGCACGCTCCACCGGCCAATCGGGCGGCCGGGCACGCGCGGGGTGGGCACGCACGTCGGCGAGGGGGCTCGAATCGCCGGCCATGTCGACACGCTGTGCCACGCATGGCGGCATCTGCTGCTGGCGAATGATGCCAACGCGAGTCGCTGGTGCCCACCGGATTCGCCGCGAAACCAGAGGAGCACACGGTTCTGCAAATCCTCTTCGACTTTGCGTTGCATTGTAGGACAGTTCGAAACTCCTCCCTCCCTCGATTAAATATATTTAATTTTGATTAAATTTTAAAATATATATTAGCATTTCTATTATTAGATACATAAACTGTAAAAATATATTTTATTATAGATTTAATAAACCTAACTCGATGTTATATTTACTACTCTCTCCATCCTAAATTATAGCAATTTCTAAACTTTAACGTGTTTATTAAGATACAATGAAAAAAGACCGAACTATCTCTCATAAATATAAACAATAGAGGCAACCAGTACTACATGCAACTAGTACTCTGGGGATAAAATAAAAAGATTTAGTGAAAAAAGTTGTAATATTTGGGACAACATTTAAACGGTAGAAATTGTTATATTTTAGGACGGGAAAGTTATATATTTTATATAAAATTAGTTATTCAGAGAATTTTAACGTAAAAAAGTTAAACCACTTAAAATGGGAAGAGTAACAAAGAAAAAGTGATCACTATAGACATATTTAGACATATATGAGACAGCAGTTGCCTCTTTAGGAGGACGGTGTCTGTCATTACTGATTACTAATGATGGTTATAAATTGATTAATAAATCTAATATATTCTCAACACTCCCAATTTACTTCTGGTAATTTTCATTTGACTGTCGTCGTATGGAAAAACTCCAAATTCTCTGCGACTTTGCGTTGCATTGTGTTAGAGTTAGAAACTAATGAAAATTCGGAGTGATTCACTTTATGGATTGACTGTTTGAATAATAAAATTTAAAATTGGGGAATACATATTTATAGGCACAGTTGAGACGACAGTTGCCTGTTCTGAGGAAACACCACACCTTAAAAACGGATTTTTTAAAAATAATAATAATTTGTTTTTAAAATTACAATTTTATTTTCTTTTAAAAAAATTATAGAACTAAATCTCTATCGATCAACCACTGATCAATAGTGGCTTGTCAACCAACCAGCGAGGAATCTTATCAACCAATGGTTGGTCAGTGGAGGCCTTTATCTGATGACCTATTGGCCAATCAATAGGAGTGTAAATTTTTAAAAAGAAAACATAAATTGTAATTTTGAATAAAAAATAATTGTTTTTTAAAAATCCCCTTAGAAACCAACCTTAGAAAGATTCAGCCCATGATGAGCCGGGCCTAGCTTGGTTCTGAATTCTCGACCCGAGTTACATCTGTCGTTAGGCCCAGTGGCCTGACCTGATAGATGCTTATGTCACCTTACCACTAGAAAAAGAGTAAGGAATGGCACTTTTGGTTTGCTACCAATTCCAACCAAGCTAAATTTTCTTATTGCCAAATTACGGCGAGTAGCAATTCAAACATGTCCTGAATATTCCGCCATGCCAAGTTTTGCAAATTGTAGAGGCTTCTCCTCATAGATGTTCGTGTGGAGGCATCAAACCAAACAACCATCACATACATTTATCATAGTGAATTTTGAAAATTACTAACACCTGCCGAGGTACCAACAGGCCAGTCATGAGATTTTGAGAACCTAAAGCGAACTTAAATTTAGAGACTCTTATACTAATGTAATAGTAATATAGTACTTAAATTTATATATACATGTGTGTGTGTGAAATCTTACCGATACATAATTAAAATACATCTAAAAATAATTAAAATACACAATTAAATTTATATATGTATAGATAGATTTTTATGCTGCAAGGTTCAAAACCATTATGCCCAGCTTCTTATGATTATGCTTACAATTGACCAAACACAAAAAACAACTGCATGCATTTCATTGTGCCAATACAAGCTAATTACTAAATCAAAATATTACAAAACAATGTCTAGATTTCTTTCCTAAGGTGTGAGAGATGGCCTAAGTTACAACCAAACGTCTTGTTCATACAAGACAAATTAAGAAATCAAGCTAGGCCAAACATACCCTGATCTAAGCCATCAGCTGGGACACGCATAGTTATTGGCATCTCCTTAGTCTGTTCCTATTTGCGAATTGGTCGCTAGAAGATGTTTGTGCAAATGTCAATTTTCAAAGGTACGGACACGATCGATAGCTTTCAATCGCCTGCGATTTTCTCCGCCAGATGGAATACGAGATGCATTTTCTCTTCCGGAGAAGAAATTTTCCTGCGGACCATCAAAGAAGGGGCTTTGTTATGAACTTGCCGCAGTTTAGGTAGCCACGTTTCTTCCCCCAACTTGTGGTGCGTGATAGAAATGCAGCGTAACGTACGCAGGATATCAGGACAGTTGCATCGAATTTCTTCACTGTAGCACGGTACAGGCCGTGCGGTTATTGCTGCAGGAGTTTTCTCTCTCATTTCTCGAGTTAAAGATGAGGAAAAGGTATATTTCCAGAGTCTAATTGTCTTCATCACCTATTGTAGTCTTATTTTTCGGAAGGAAAAAGTGAATTGATGTCTTTACTATGTAGGCCAAGCAAATTAGACACTGTGTGAAGAAGACTATGGGAGCTATAGCTACTTTAGAATATGAAGCTTCTCTAAATAAACTATAGAATATGAAGCTTCTCTAAATAAACTAGATTCTTGTTTTAAATTATAAAATTTAATAGATATCAAATCTGAAAATTCATCAGTAGAAGAACTTTGATTTCTCTAGATTCTTCCTAGCTAGCTAGAGGATCCGTGTGAGAGTTTTTTTAGCTATAACTACTTCTAGAATCTAAAGCTCATTTAAGCTGTTTAGATTCTGACTCTATATTGTAAAATTTAGTAGATACAAAATCTAAAAACAAACTATAATCTAGAAGCTAAAAAATATCGGTTTCTCTATATACTTACCCGTTATTTTTTAGAATTAAAAAGCTCCTTAAACAGATCAAGATACTCACTGGTGTCTTTTCAGAATTTAAGTGCAAAACAGGACGGGATCTTGACATCGATAATTTGATCGATCTTGGCGATAGGAAGCTTTAGCTCTAGCTCGGTGACAAGTGCTCTTGCTTTTGTCTGGATTGGCATCAAAAGAAGAAGAGGAAGAGGAAGAACACTTAAAAAAAGTCGTTTTACATGCCATTTAATACAGTGATTTAATGACAACTCTGTGGGAGGGGAAAGCAGAGGATAATGGTTTAGAACAAGAAGCAGTGGAGGAACAAATAACAGCATGATAAACTTCTAACGCAGACAAAGATTTTTCTTTCCAAAGCCGAGGAATTTAACGATTATTCAGTTGATGGTTGATACTAAACAAAATAGAAAAGTCAGAGTTGATGGAATCGTCTCTCAAGAAACATAAAAGCAACAACGCACGGACAGGTGCAGCTACTTGACATCGACCTCTCGAATTAAGTCTGTTTTGGTGATCTCACTGTCAAGCTCATGATGTTCCTCTCCTTCTAGATGAAGCGTGAAAGCTAATTATTTAGTTTAGTGTCTATTTATTTGAGATGAAGAATTTTAGTAGCTAGTTGATCTGAGTATGTAGCTAATGGGAATCTGGAGTTTTCCAGTTTCTAGATTCTAGTTTATTTTTAGATTCCACGATTACTAATTCTTACAATCTAGATAACCGTTTGTTTCAGCTTCAAAATTTTAGAAATAGTTGTACATACTAAAAACTAAAACGAATATGTTCTTAGAATTTCTCACTAGTTATATCATTTTTTGATAGTGAGCTACCTTGATACATGAAGTTTATATATAGGTTCAGTAAGATCACATCGGTGCCATGCCGTCACCAGCCATGGCCCATGGATTTGGAGAGGGGAGTGGACAATAATGGAGGGTGCCATCAACGGGTGGATCTAACGGTTGTAGCTACACGAGAAGAATTGGGTGGATCTAACGGTTGTAGCTACACGAGATGAATCGTGAAAATAGATCGAATATGATTGCCAGTGATATCATTTTTATTTTTATTTTTTCTCTAAATTTGGAAATATATACCACATATTAGATACGAAAATAGATATTATTAATTATGAATATGGATTGAATACAAAACAAAACATATATTTCTGGAAACATAAATACCCCTTAAACCATATTATCAAGGTGAGGTGTGGGCCGTGTGGTGTTGGTTTTGGTGGGGCGATGGGCGATGGCTGCAATGAGGCTGGGAGCTCAGTATAACTGCACCAAAGACCACAAAACAAATGCAAGGCGGTAGGAGGGGAGCAAAGGTATCTTGTTAAAACTTTGTAGCCATTTGAAACAAAATAATATTGCCAAAATCTTGTAAGCAAACTAAAATTTTGCCAAACATGACTGTTAAAATTAGTTAAGTTTGTGGCTAAAACGGATGGGACCAAACCAAACAAACTATACATGAACCGGGCTAATTCCAACCGAAGCGGAGGGTGCCCTCTCGCTGCCTGGAAAATGGTCCAGATACATGAAGCCGTTCTTCACGGGCGTGCATGACCTCACCACCTGCTTGCTGCTACAATTGCTTGCGTAACTGACTCGTCGGTCTCTTCCCCCAGCGAGCTGGCGACGGACGGAAAAACGAGCCCAGCGAAGAAGTCAAGTATGTGAATGGAAAAGGCCGTGAAATCTGGAGCAGTAACAATAATTATGATCGTATCTATGTCTTAAAATAAAGTTATTTATAGTATGAGAGAGTAGATCATATAGCTTTTTTAATAGAAAATTAAGAATTTACCCTTTACATGTGAGATCATTTCAGATTAATGATATATAAGACATGAGACTAAATCCTTAATTTCTATTTAAATAGAGGATATATAATCAATTTTTTCTTTAAATTTTATTTCAAAATATATATATTCTCCACTTACTCTCTCGTCTTAGCTAAAACTAATCATATTCTTTTTATTTAAGAAAAAATTTATCATATATATCCTTTATTTAGATGGAAATTATAAATTTATCATCTAAACTCATATGTCATTGATTTGAGTAGATCTCATATGTTAGTGAGTTGTGAATGATAAATCCTTATTTTCTATCTAAATAGATGATAAATGATCAAATCTTCCTTTATTTAATAGCATGTCCAATATAACTCCCTGTCTTATCTCAAGCAATAACAATCATTCTTCATTTAATTTTATATATCTCATTAATTTCGATGATAAACCTTAGAATTAATTTTGGTACGGAGTTAGTTTTAGCATCTGGCTCTCAGCTGCGCACGCTTCTTTAAATTGCCCCTCGCCGAAATCCCCACGCATTTCGATCGCTTCTCGCGTAGAAGAACAAGGCAGAAATCAAGCGGCTGAGATCGGGCCGGGGAGCTCAGAGACGCCGAGAGAGGGAGAGGGAGTGAGCGGAGGCGAGCGCTCGGCGGGGTCCATGGCGGGCGAGAGGAACGGCGGCGAGGTGCAACCGGCGAACGGCGTCCACGGCGGCGAGGTTCAACCGGCGAACGGCGTCCACGGCGGCGAGATGCCGGAGATCAGGTACACGAAGCTCTTCATCAACGGGCGCTTCGTCGACGCAGTCTCCGGTACGTGCGTGTTGATGAGTTGTTGCCTTCTTCTCTTCTCGCCTTCTCGATGTCTTGTGCAGATTACTTGTCTCTTCTTCTCCACCTTACTAATTCCTTTTAAAACGGTAGAATCCTTGTTCTCTGTATTACTCTCTCGGTAGAAACAGAGCATATTTTATTTTTAAAAATCTCTAGCACAAGCTTTGACCATTAATTATGAAAGCCATCTAAAATATTAATCTATGTAACTTTTACGTACTAATTCTATTTATAATTTGTTTAATTAATGGCCGAAATTTACAGAGTTTGATCTTTAAATATTACACGTCCTACAATTTTCTAAGCAGGGAGTAATTTTCAACCCAGCTAATTCCTTCGTGTGTCTGAGATATATATCCAAACTAAGTGTTCCGCCAAAACGCACAAATTTTATAGATTTTTATAGAGGCTAAACTAAATCATTTAAAATTTCTTTGACAATAGTATATTCCAAAAGATCCCTAACAATAAAATGTACCGTAACTCTAAATATGGTAAGCTTTAAATTTTGACATCTGTATCAAGCAGATGAGTAAAAAGTCTATATTATCCTTCCGACCTTCTCTAGAATGAGTATAGACTTAATGTTGTAATAAATAATTAAATTTAGAGTAATATGAATACTTTAAAAGGAAATGTTACCTTTTACAAATACTTTTTTTACAAATTTTAAACTTGAAAACTCGTCAGATACTCTTTTATAAGAACAGTAAAATCACTCGAGAATTGGAGGCGTATTCCTCGTCACATGCAATTAATGCCCGTCCGTGTAGAAAGTACTATATCTTAGTTAGTACTAGAGTTCATTGATTAATAATACATGGTTTATTTTGGCCTCAAGATTCGCGGTAAGTTGATTTATGGGTCTTGTCCTGTCGGCATAAAAGGTTCACAAGCTCGCGAGTTGTTAGTACGTCACATTGGCTTAACTTCCAGAACTTGCACTGATCGGCACGTGCATCCATCACGTACTTGAGGTACTACTTTTTTTCAAAAAAATGGTGGAAGCTTTGCACAGATAATTTAATTAATTTGTATCAGAATACAGTACGCCGATTTTTTTAAAAACAATTATAATATTAAATCTTTCTCAAAGTTTAGTACTAAAACATTTTTTGCAAAATCAATTGTTGTTCAACAGTAATACTTTGGGGGGAAATAGGCATGAGAAGCCTTGTTTCAACTCTTCTTTTAAGTTACAGTTGATTTTGAATTTATATTGGTTTTATGGGTTTTGTCCGCTATTTTTGTTGTCCAATAATATCTCTTATTTCTTATATAGTTTGTTTTTAACTTGTGCACAAAAATAAAAAAATTAAATCGAATGTATTTATTGTTATTTATTTATTCTACTTTGAAAATATGTGAGTTGTTTATTTATAAAAAGAGTAGTATTTATTTAACAATGGTAAAAATAAAAAAGATGCAAAATGATTGGAGGTTCGAAAACAACTTATATTTGAAAAAAATAGTTGAGAAAGTTAAAACTATTTATATAAGGAATCAAAGAAAAGTACATATGAAGACAGTAAAAAATGTATTCTTGTTTTAAAATTGAAAAAAAATAAACTTTGATTTTTTTTAGAAGAGGCAAAAACAAAGCGGGCACAGCGTTGGTAATGTAAAGATTAACTGATAAACTGGTGGTGCTCATAGGCGTAGCCTCATCAGAAATGACCAGATGAGATCATGAGAAACTGATCGCCGATTTCAAAATGGCAAAACGAGATCACGTGACCCCCAAAACCGCCGTGCATGCCGCAATGCGACAAAGAAAATAATGCGTCGTTATGCCAGCCGCTGGGATCTTCCTGCTCGCCCGTGTCTGCCCGAGGCCCCGCTTCATGTGGCCGGTCTACTCTTTTCATTTTTTACTAGGTTTGGTTGCAACTCAGAAAATATGTTCTAAAATGCAATAAATTTAACAATTTTAAATTTATTTTAAATATAATAATATAATATTTGTAAAAGATAAATTTTACATACAAAACACTTACATTATTTCTAAACTTAATTACTAATTACTTCGTATAATCATTTTTGATACTAACTATTTAGTACAGTCGTGTTGTTTATTTTCTTAATATATATAATAAGTCTAAAATTTGCTATATTTTAGAACGGAGAAGGGAAATAATACTTATTTCAAGTTTTAAAAAACTACTCAGATTTGGCATAGATTTTTCTCAAAAGCAGGAGCCGGTTTAAGTTTTGATTTCAGAAATAAATTTAGAGGTTTTTTCGCCACTTTTGTGGCCAGCGCTCTCTCTATACTTGATTAAGAAAACAAACAAGTATTAAATTTATCTAAATTTTTTCATAAAAGAATTTAAAATTAACTTAGGTTTGTAAGGGTGTGCCAATGATGAAATAATGATAAATAAGTTTTTCAGTCGTAAACAATTATTTGTTATGTTGCCCCACGTATTGTTGATACTTTATATATTTTTATGGCAATGCGACAATATAATGATAAATAAGTTTTTCAGTCGTAAACAATGAAAACATTGCGAAGAACGATAAAAACGAAATTAAAAATTTTGCTCCCTTCTCTCTCCCCCCACCGTCCTTCTCTCTCTTCCCGACCGTGCCGTTTCTTTTGCCGCCGGCCGGAGAAACGAGGGGGAGGAAGACGGGGAGCGGGCCTGCACAACCGGCCGACGACCACTGACCACCGGCTGTCCATCGATGGACCACTCCGCTAGCTCTGGCCCCTGCCTTCCGTCAAGTCCTCCGATAGCCGCCGCCTCTCAGCGCCGCCCGCCGGATCGAGCTAGATGTAGATCAGCCCGAGGCCATGCCGCCATGGACTGCAACGTGGGCGGCCATCCCGCGCATCCTCGACGACGCAGCCATGAACGGTGGCCATCTCCCACCCGGCCGGTGTCGACCTTGGTGGCAGAGCGCCTTCCCGTCGCCGGATCCACAAAACCGTAAACCATGGTTTTTGATGTCTCTTAACCTTTGGAAGAAAAAAATAGCCTCCCGCTTTGATCGCAGAGAATATTATTTTCTCATTCTAACGTTTTTAAGAATTATTCGTAACTGCATATTTGAAAATCGATGAAATAAGCTTAAAATCCTTTTTTTTTATCTCGCTCTCTAGTTACGTATGGTCGTTGTGCTGCGTGTTAATTTGCTGTCTTCAGGTAAGACGTTCGAGACCAGGGATCCGCGCACCGGCGACGTGATAGCCACCGTCGCCGAAGGGGACAAGGCGGACGTCGACTTGGCGGTGGCGGCGGCGAGGGAAGCCTTCGATCATGGCAAATGGCCTCGCATGGCGGGATCAGTACGTTCTCTTCTTTCTACGTCTCCAGCTTCGCCATGCAAAAATGGCATCCACCTCTCACCAAAGGGTGATCGAGCGATCCATTAATGGCAGGAGAGAGGGAGGGTCATGCTGAAGTACGCGGACCTGGTGGAGCAGCACGCGGAGGAGCTGGCCGTGCTGGAGAGCCTGGACGCCGGCAAGCTGCTCGCCGTCGTCAGGGTGCTCGACGTCGTCTCCTGCGTCAGCAGCCTGCGCTACTTCGCCGGCGCCGCCGACAAGATCCACGGCGAGACGCTCAAGATGTCGAGGCAGCTCCAGGGTTACACCCTGCGCGAGCCCCTGGGCGTCGCCGGGCTCATCACCCCCTGGAACTTCCCCTCCATCATGTTCTTCTCCAAGGTCTCCCCCGCTCTCGCCGCCGGCTGCACCATGGTCGTCAAGCCCGCCGAGCAGACGCCGCTCACCGCCCTGTTCCTCGCTCACCTAGCGAAGCAGGCAAGAATAAATTTGTCATGGCATGCATCTACCATTTCTCCTTTGTGATCTGAATCTCTGAAATTTTCGGATTGGAATGTTCAGGCAGGAGTCCCAGACGGGGTGATCAACGTGATCACAGGATTCGGCCCAACAGCAGGAGCTGCAATTGCGTCTCATATGGATGTTGACATGGTAATCATCAACTAATCGTACCATCAGTAATCGCACATGAACAAGTGATCGGTTTCTTGCAACCAATGCGACTGAAATGCTGATCTTTTCCAAATTTTTATTCAGGTCGGTTTCACGGGATCTACAGAAGTTGGACGGCTCATCATGGAGGCCTCTGCGAAGAGTAACCTGAAGCCGGTGTCCCTCGAGCTCGGCGGCAAGTCGCCGCTCATCGTCTTCGACGATGCCGACGTGGACATGGCCGTCGAGCTCGCCGTCAGTGCAAGCCTCTTCAACAAGGTGCAGACACGTTAGTTGACAGACACAGAGACACATAGCCAAACGAGCTGGAGCAACCTGACCATCGCTCACCATATATGGCATGCTGCCATTTGCAGGGAGAAGCTTGCGTCGCCGCAAGCCGCATCTACGTGCAAGAGAGCATCTACGACCGGTTCGAGAAGAAGCTCGGGGACACCATGAAGAGCTGGGTCGTCGGCGACCCTTTCGATCCTCGTGTCAACCAAGGACCTCAGGTTGATCAATCTGTTTTCTCCCCTTCCGAATTTAGTCCATGTTGAATATTTGATTTGTTTCAAACTACTATAATTGAAGCTGATCATGCTTGCGTTGCTGTCGCCATGTGCAGGTCGACAAGGCTCAGTATGAGAGGGTGCTCAGCTTCATCGAGCACGGAAAGGCAGAAGGGGCTACTGTTCTTACAGGGGGGAAGGCCTGTGGTAAAGCGGGGTACTACATTGAGCCCACCATTTTCGCCGATGTGAAGGTAAAAAAAACTTCAAAAATGACCACAAATACATCGTGTGCCTTCACTGTCTGAGACTTGCTTGCGACTCTGCACGACAGGACGACATGATCATCGCCAAGGAGGAGATCTTCGGCCCTGTCGTGTGCCTGATGAAGTTCAAGTAAGCTAGCCTGCCAATTGATCATTGAACCGAAATGCTCATTGTTAAGATCCAGTAAACTAATTAAGATCCTTTACAAAAAAAGACTCCCTCCAGTTGCAAAAGTTTTTTACTTTCTAAAATCAACAAGAAATAACTTTGACAACTTAATTCTTTTTTATTTTTTAAAAAGTTAGACATGTCTAATATTAGGAAAACTTTTGTTAAAGACACCGGCGGAGATAGGTCAGTACAGTTGGGGATTAAGCTCTAAGCCTACCTCTAAAACTCTATTAAGATTTCATCAAAACGCTATGCAAATTTATCTCTATGTATTATCAATTGTTGGCTCGTCTCTGTATAAAGAAAACCTGGTCTCTGTATAAAGAAAATCTGGTTACGTGGTTTTTATATACATAAAATTTGCAATGCAAACAATAATTATGGTCAAAGATAAGTTATGTTGTGTTTATGCGCAAAAATCATAAAATGACTTTCTTTTGTAACATGTGTCTGTACGCATTTTAAAATGACCTTTGAAATCCAAGCAAGTACACAAACTAATATGGTGTTTCTTTTGTGTGTGTGGTTGATGGTTTGATTGGGTAGGACGGAGGAGGAGGCGATCGCGAGGGCGAACGACACAAGGTACGGGCTGGCGGCGGGGGTGGTGACGAAGGACATCAACGTGGCGAACCGGATGACGCGGTCGATCCGGGCAGGGGTGGTGTGGGTGAACTGCTACTTCGCCATGGACAACGACTGCCCATTCGGGGGACGAAAGATGAGCGGGTTCGGCAAGGACCTCAGCATGCATGCGCTCGACAAGTTCCTTGCCGTCAAGGCCGTCGTCACCCCTGTTCATGACTCCCCCTGGCTGTGACCTCCGCTTGTCTATTATACTGTACATGTGGGGATGCAACGTTTACAAAACCGGTCACCGACTGTCACACAGCGGTTTATGAACTGATTACCATGATAACTGACTCGATTTTATTTTTATTGATTTGGTTTAATAAAATCAGATTAATTATCACGTCAGTAATCGTAGTTTTGTTAAACCGGAGGTCTGTGGTGTTAGCAGTGGAAGAATAAGAGTCAAAGTTTCGTTTTCCTTTTTTTCTGGTTTTTGGAATCGGCATCCTTCTCTGTTCGGTCCAGGAGCAATAATATATGTGTAAGTAGCGTGAACCGTATTAAAAAATGAATAATTCTACGTTTTATGTTTTATATATGAGTTGATTTTCTTAAGCTGCTAATTAAGATGTGAGGAATACACTATATAGAAGTGTATACATAACCAAAATATAAGAATATTATCTTATTTTTTTAAGGTGGCAAATACATAACCAAAATATAAGAATAATAATTAAGAGGTGTATTTGCATCATAAGCAATAACTACCATAATCATCCCTAGACTTGTACAGTATCAATAGGTGTCTTGCCACTGCCTTCTACTCTCATCCCCGTCTCATCAACAAAACTGCTTGGTACAGATTAGTAGTAGTAGTTCTGTCTCGGCGGCGGCGCTTCTCCTCGTGCCGTTCTTCCTGCTGGAGCTGATGCCGCACGCGAACAGGCAGGCAGGCGGGACAGCGCCGCCGGCGGGCAGGACGGCGAGTGGCGAACGTGCTCATGCGCGTCACGCTGTCACCTAAAGTAGTGACAGGCTCTTACTCTCTTTCGAGTCCCTGCTCGAGCCCAGCCCACAAGCCTGAATTCGATCCACGCTAAGTAAAGCCTGTTTCCAAATATACAGTACAGTGTTTTTTCCACTAAGAAATGTAACTGTGTTTCCTGTTCTACTAGAGTTCCTCTGTTTCAAGCACGCTAGCAGCGCATCAATCGGCGTAATGTCTACCTGATCCTGATGTAACACAATTTCCCAGATGACAATCAACTTTACGAATGGCCAAAGTTCGCAAGCAATTTTGGAGCCATCAAGGAAGCAGCAAGCAAGAGATCAAGATATATGGGCTGACTGAGAATGTACGACTGCACATGATTCAATAGAGATGTGTTCAACTTCAACAGGGCCAAATCGAAAGAGCTTGTACCAAAAGATTTGGTAACAATCGCTGGAAATTTAATTTCTAGGAATCACTTCACATGTGCGTGAGCTAAATAGCAGTCTCACGCGGTTTTCCCCCAAATCAAGTAAGACACACAAACAAACTGCACATTCACGTTAGCTAGGAAGGCCCGAAGGAGTGGATGGTCCGCGCAAACGATCACTTGGCGCCGGCGGGCGCGGGCGCGGGCGCGCCGACCGCCTTGCCGCGGAGCTTGACCTCGAGCGCGCGCTCCATCTTGGCGAGCACGACCTGGACGGGGACGGCCTTGCCGCTCTCGTACTCCTGCACCACCTGCGCGCGCTCGTTGATGCGCTTGGCAAGCTCCGCCTGGCTCCACCCTTTCGCCACGCGCGCCTTCTGGATCGCGGCGCGCACCTCCGTGCCGACACGCTCCAGCCCCGCCGGCTCCGTCGTCTCGTCCAGCTTCCGCGCGGGCGCCACCGCCGCAGCCGCGGAGGACGACTTCTTGTTCGTCCCCGCTGTCGCCTTCCGCACCGTCTCGACCGGCGCGCCCGTACGCAGCGCCTGGTTCACTGCCTTCGTTGACTTGAGGTCCGCCCCCTTCGGCTTCGTCCGCCGCAGCATCACCGGCTCCCAGTCCTGCGTGATGTTGCCGCTCAACCTCCCCGTCGGCATTGCTCTCTCTCTCACAGCTACACACTGCTCCTCGCTAGCTGGCTCGTGGTCTGGGCGATGCGGAAGGAGGACGAAGGTGAAGGCTTATATAGAAGGAAGGTGGGAGTGGGCAACGGCGGTCGGGAAGGTTCTTGAAAGTTGAAAGAAGAGGCTGGTGCGTTCTGGAAGGTTCCGGAAAGTGGTTCCGTCGTTTTTGGGCCGTTGATTTTATGCGGGATGAGGAATCGGGTGGCTGTGGATGGGCTTCGCAAACTTGGGTGCCACGGAAACTCTTCCGTCTCAAACAAACTGTTGGCGAGTCGGTGATCGGCCCAGCCCAAGAAAACTTGGCCGTTACCCTTTTGTATGCTTTGCGATTCGTGCTCCCGTCATCCGACCTTCTATTGTTCTGACCAGTGATGCTTCATGGGGAAGGTTTGGAAAAGTACCCGGTGCTACGGCTACATGTCAACTTACTTTCTGACCGGGCCGGTGTTCTTACCGTTTAAGGGCTTTTTGAATATAGAAAATTTACAGGATTTTTACAGGAATTAAACTAAATCTTTTTCAAATTCTTTTGAAAATACTCCATTTCAAAGGAACCTAATACCATGGTTATATGTTAATGTAAACTACCGATCGTTAGAAATTATATTAACCGAGTCAATTACCGTGGTTCAGATAACCTTATTGTTTGATCACCCGCATCTCCTCTCATTTGCTGTAGACATTCTCCCTAGATTCTCTTGTGTGATGGTTAACATCCACTCTGATTGGATATGCGATTATGGAAACAAAAAATTACTCTACTCACTCTGTATACCCTGCGACAAGCTTTATTAGTTGAAGAAACTATTTTGAAGGGTGTTATATATATAATATGTGTGTTGATGGTTGCATGATTGTTAATTAGAGGATACTTGTTTATCCTCAAGTGTAGTATTGTAACTGTTTGGATATTAGTTTACCATACTAGCATCATGGGGCAACACCATCTTTCTATTTGGAGAGTTTATGATAAGTAATTAGTAAGTATGGAACCAATAAAAATCCAAAGAAGCTGAAAAACCATAGGATACTTACTGTTAAGATCATTCATCTTTTGTTTCATTCCGTGCAACTTTGGTTTGTATAACGAGTTTAACATTTTAAGAAACGACTGATAATTATGTATCTAGTAAAAATCTAATTAATTTATTTTTTTTGATTCTATAGCTAATAAGTTTTATAATATAGAAAAATCTAGATTATCTAGAAAATAGATTATAGAAATGCATGCCTCCTTTGAATAACTTATTGTCAATCTATGCTTAAAGTAGAAATAAACTAAGTGTTAAGAAAAACAATATAGATCTTAAATAATAATACCACATAACTAATAATTAAAGTCAACTAACTTTTGTCTTATCTAATAACCATAAATATATTATTTTAAGCTGTGTTATGATCATCAAAAGTCAAAGCAGACAAACACGACAATAAAAAAGGTAAGAATACACAACAATAAAAAAGGAAAAATACACGACAATAAAAGGGAAGAATATAGTTCGACTCCGAAAATCATCGTCGGAAGGACGCCCCATTCCCGAGACCCGTTTACCCGCTATAGTTCGTTACCTTCAGCACTACTAGTCGTGCTCTGTCTTCTTCCCTCCCCTCCTCCGCCTTCACTCGCGATCTCGCCTCTCCCTCCCCTCCCCTCCGCGCCCTCCACCTCTCCGACGAGCGCGTCGCCTCGAGGCAACGCCTCCTGCGCGCACCCACCCAGA
>KE372716.1:247337-271393 GCA_000418225.1 Zizania latifolia | reverse complement strand
ACCTTTGCCGCCGCTTCCCCCTCTCCCATCACCTCCTCAACGCGCCGCTGCAGCTCCGCCGCTCGCAGCACGCCGCCGCCGCTGTCCTCCGCGCGCACGCCGACGCGCCAGTCGCGCTCGACGAGCCGCGCGTTCATCCGCTGGTCCGACATCCGTGGCACGCCCACCATGGGCACGCCGCACGTGACGCTCTCCAGCACCGAGTTCCAGCCGCAGTGGGTGACGAAGCACCCCACTGCTGAGTGCGACAGCACGCGCACCTGGTCGCACCACTCCACCACCATGCCGTTCCGGAGCGCCGACGCGTCCATCTCCGTGCCGGCGGCGGCGGCCTGGTCGGCGAGCATCGCCTTGTTGTCCTTGCGGAGGACGCAGAGGTACAGCCTCCCGCTCGCCTCGAGGCCATGGAGCAGCTCGTCGAGCTGCTCCCTCGCCATGACGGTTAAGCTCCCGAAGGAGACGTACACGACGGAATTGGCTGGCTTGGTGTCGAGCCACTCCATGTACTTGGCGTCGTCCTGCTTGAAGAGACCGGCCTCGTCGCCGGACGGGAGCACGGGGCCGATGGTTAGCACGTCGTATGCCCCCACGGCGGCGAGCGTGGTCTCCTCGAACTCTTGGCACGTGTTGACGAGCACGGTGGCCCTGGGTGTCTCCCTGTCGAGGGTGTCGAACAGATCACGGAAGGTGGTGAAGATGCTGTGCAAGTAGTCGGAGGGGTCGGTGGCGTCGGTGATGAAGGACGGAAGGTCGCCGACCGCCAGCGGCGGAAGGCCCGGGAGCTCCACAACGAAGGACTTGTCGCAGCAGTGGTCGTCGACGACGCTGCCATGGCCGTGGAAGTAGTGGTAGTAGATGGCGAGCACGGCGACGGGCTGGATCCAGTAGAGCGCGGAAGGGACGCCGCGGTCGCGCGCGACGTCGGCTGCCCACGGCAGGAGGAGCGTGTAGACGACACGGGACACTGGGCGCCCCCGCGCCGCGAGCGCGTCGACGAGCTCCCCGACGCTGCGCCGGCCCTCGGCGTGGAACGACGCCATGTAACCGTTGAACTCCGCGACGTGGTCGCCGCCCGGGACGCGGTCGATCTCGGTGCCGTCAGAGAAAGGCAGCAGCTCGAACCGGCCGTCGTCGCCATCTTCCCCGCCGCCGCCGCCTCTCTGCCCCTCCTCGAACATGAGGCGGTGCGCGGCGGCCGGGGTGGAGAACGTGACGAGTGCGTCCGGCGCGGCGGCAAGCAGACGCCTGGCGAGCCGGAGCGCCGGCGCGATGTGACCCTGGAGCGGAAACGTCAGCACGAGGAAGTGCGGCCTCGGCGCCATGATCTCCAGCGTGGGGCTCTCCCTTACCTCGAGCTCGTGAGAGTGAGAGTGAGAGTTGCAGTTTCAGCTATATGGCGGCATCAGCGAGTTTTTATGGTCCGATTGGTTCTCGGGCAATGTTAAACTCTTCAAATTTGACCAGCGCTGCTCCGGCGTCGTCCCCGAGCTCGAGTCGATCGCGGCGGCAGTTCACCATGTCCATCAGATTCAGCAATCAGCAGAGATCTTTGTCCTCTGATCGGATGTTCCGTCGTGGGTCGGAGCTCCAAACCAGCAAGCCAGGCAGCATCACTGTCTGTATTTCGCCTTTGGTGTTTGGACGCGTGTTGTCTCGTGTATTCCCTTTTGACGTGTTTCTTAATCAAAATATGCCGAATTTTCCGGCACGCGATTATAAAATTGAGCGCTAATAATTTACCGCATCTTACGGGGTAAAATCGATGACAGAGTCCAGTTGGACTCTACTTGACATAATCAAGTTCCATATCAAATGTTTTCTTGACATGGTTCCATGTCAAATGTTTTTTATTAGTAGTAAGAAATAATGAATATAGAGTCGTGAATATAATAATAATTATGTTATATGTTTTTTATTTTAGAAAAAATAAGAACTTAAAATATCACATAATTAAGCATTTTGAAAACCATGTAGTGGAGGCGATTTTTAAAAGTAAGCAACTACTGAGTACAGGTATATTAATTATGAACTAGTATGGTAAATAACATATGCTCCACCCGTCCTAAAATATAACCATTTCTACAATTCAAATTTTATCTCAAATATAACAACTTCTATAGTTTTTTCTCTCAAATCTTTCTATTTTGTCCATATCTATTTACTTCTTTTATGGCTGACTTTCTTCCCCTTCTCCTCCTAACCCACCCTTCTCCTCTCGACCTGCCCTTCTGGCTAGCGAGCGGGTGGCTGGCTGCGGCGACGGGCGAGCGGGTGGGCAGATCTGGCCGATGAGTAGGCACCTGACTATGGCTGGTGAGCAGCGGCAACGGGTGACCGGCTGTGGCGGTGGGCGAGCGGGCACTTGGATCTAGACGACGAGAGGGCACCTAACGACGGTAGGCGTCCGGCGATGGCGGCGTGCCAACGAGGCACCTAGCAGTGCCCGAGCGAACGTCTGGCACCTAGCAGAGGGTGTTTTAGTATTTTTACCCTAACTATGTTCAGGCCCAAAATAACTATAATTTGAGATAAAGTGAGTATTAAACTACTTTTAAGGTAATCATATATTTTACAGATAATTTTTTAACCTAACATTTTTCGTTCACCATATCCAGTACAGATAACCAAACAACATTCTAGCGAATACAGGTTCACTATGTGGAAGCAACCAAATAAATCACATCTGCTTCATAAATCATAATAGCATGGATAAGCCTAGCCTGAATGTTTTTTTGCCAGGTTGAAAGCATGGGAGTAACGTGCATTATTTGATAGTTTATCGTATAATGGTCTTAGTACACCCAATTTAAATAATTGGGCGAGAATTCGAAACTTTAAAACAAATTTAGAATATGGGATCCTGCAAAAATTGCGCTGATCTCTATAAAATTTCTATAAATTTCTACAAAATTGCTTCGACGAGGCCTCGCTCTTCCACTTTGTTCTACTTTCTTCCAACATTGGTGGAACAAGATAACAAATTTAGCACCAGTTCATCACTGAGTGCAGTGCATTTTCACAAAATCCAAACTAAATGTTCCCATTCTTTTCATATTTGACTTATGTCTTAAATCTAGGCCCACTTTCCAAGTTCATAAATGATACAAATATATATATATTCGAAAAATAATTTTAAAATTATTTATCAGCTTTTTAATATTAAATTAATTGGTTTGAAACTTTAAATCATTATTATAAATCAGAGCTGTCGATTTCTCATCAGTCCTCCTCAGCAATTCTCCCTACCCTCTCGCTGTCGGAGTCGGGCCTCTCCTTCCCTCTTCTCGCCGTCTCTATGCCTATTATGCGAGCTCTGCTCTCACGCATCCACTCCGCCTTCCCCTCCGCCGCTGCCTCGAAAACCCTAGCTCTGAGCCCCGGCCTCGTCACCCTCCGCCTCGTCCGCCGCTTCGCTGCCATGGCCGCCGCAGCCGCGGACGAGTTCGTCAAGGGACGCGTTTTCCCCAACGGCGTCGCCGTCATCACTCTCGACCGCCCCAAGGCCCTCAACGCCATGAACCTCGGTGAGGATCGCCACTCCCCCTCTTCCTCCTCCTTTTTTGGCGACCTGGAGTACGGCCACCGGGCGGAGGTCTCGACGAGTTGTGGATTGTTGATATGCTCAGTGGCGTTCCATGCTAGTTTGCTAAGTTTGGTAAAACTCGTGCTGCGCGTGTGTTTGAAATGTCTGTGGCTTTAGTGTTTAACTGGTGTGCTGTACTAATTTGTAGTTCGGTTTGCACGCCCGAATTAGTGACTAGGAAACAATCAAAATAATTTGTTGCTCACACTGGCACAGAGCTTGTGAAGTTTGAGACATGTGCCACTCTAGTCTAGCAAAATGTATGTTATGGAGAATATGATCCGACTAATATATGGTGCCATAGTATTGGGAGGTTTTAAAAATTAACACACAGTTACAAGATTCATGCTGTGAGTATCCTAAAAACCAGATTTGAATCTGCCAATCTGGGGATTTTGCAGGCTTCTTGTACTTATATTGGTTTCATGCAAACCTTCAAGCACTGTACACAGGCCCTAATTCTATGACGCAGATACATCATAATTATGCTATAGATAGTTATGTTCTGATTGTTCTCTTAGCTTGCAGAAAAGTAGAATACACAATGTTATTTTTTTCACTAATATCCCTAGTTTTTTACGCAACAGTGCCCTTTTTGGTTTTGTATCCTCAAATAACATTAACCTTGTCACAAAATGATCCAGACAAACTGTGTATTGAATACATGTACATTGCTATCTTTCGGAGTTTCACTCACATATTTGGGATCTCACATGATTGCAGAAATGGACCTTAGATACAAGGCATTTCTTGATGAATGGGAAACAAATCCAAGTGTCAAGTGTATTCTTGTGCAAAGCAGTTCTCCCCGTGCCTTCTCAGCTGGTGATTATTTCTGCATATCATTTTTCTTTCATTAGTGACTAAGCTAAGTGTCGGATGTTGCACATGCTGTTTCGCCTTTTTATTTCTGGAGCATTGGAGATGTTTGCAAATAAGATTCATGCCCAATGCAGGGATGGATATTAAGGGTGTTGCAGCAGAAATTCAAAAGGACAAAGGCACACCACTTGTGCAAAAGGTTTTTACCTTTGTCATGTGTGTTTTTAAATCTGATTTTACTTTTAGAACTTCACTCCTTTTCCGTTCTACTTTTTGTTTAACAGTTTATGTGACTAACAGTGCTGCATGTTTGTAGTTGTTGATTTGCTCTAGTGTAAACTGCAGGTGGGGATGTGAAGAGAGTTGCTAATGATTGCACAATGCCAGAGATAATAGAGGTCTAGTAATAACATGACTAATGCTTTCCTGGACAAAGTTTGCTACCGCGTAATAAAAAAATTGTGATTTGGGGCTACATTTACTATAGTTTTCTGAAAAAACATAAGGCCCTGTTTGTATCCAAAAAAGTGATTATAGGAATATATGATAGTGGTATTGATATTTCAAGTCCAATTTGGAAAGGCAACAGGACAGAGTTCTTATATGAAGTTCATGACGAGCTGAAATAAATGAAATATTAAAATAATTTTGAAAATTAGACCAGGCTATAAATTTACCAACCTGACATTTATTTCTTCTTGTTTTCAAGTTGTGCAATGAGCATACATTTGAAAGGATTCAGTTATTTATTGTTTGTTATATCACTCATAAGTCCCTATCTTGCCTTTCTGTAACACCATCTGCCCCCCTAACTCCAAATCTAACTTTGTCATTCGCTAATACGGCAATACATTTTCAATCAATCCTGTATGCTCCACACTAGAAGCTGTGTTGTGCTTCCTGATACCTGCACTTGTTTCTAGCATGTGATTGTTTTTATGCAGTAACTTGTTTGACTAGCCATGCCTAAATCACATAATACATCATCTATGCATCCATGCATTTGTATTGTATGTAATTTATTTTAACTCATTTGAAATAAGTTTTTAATTTCTGTTCTTTTAAATAATTGAGGCATACATTTACATATATGCTTCCATCCCACACCATGCAGAATAATTTCTACGTGATTTAAATCCAGCTGATTCATACATAAATTAGCCAAAATATGGCTCTTATGGCATATTTATTTGTTGACCCATTATTGGTGCCAACTTTAGGCACTTAGTAGCCATAGTGAGGTTTCTGAACCTTACTATTCCTTGCTACATTTTTCTTCCCTTTTAATGAAATGCCATGTGGTAGTGAGGTTTTTTTGTACTTCCTGGTTCGCTAACGACCTGAGCTTCTCGGCTGTTGAATACCGAGACACCTTCTGCGTCTTATTATTGAATAATCATGTTTATATGCATGATTAGCATTATAGCACATTTTTTGGTTCTCCTTTTTTGTGCATAGCAAAATAGTGCAGCTGATGTTTATATCCTCTTTTCTCCAAAATATTTTCAAAATTTACATCACTGAGAGATACTGAATTTGTTTTCAGGTATTCACAGCAGAGTATTCTTTGATTTGTAAGATTCATGAATATGCCAAGCCTTATATATGCTTGATGGACGGAGTGACAATGGGGTTTGGAATCGGATTGTCAGGGCATGGCCACTACCGCATTATTACTGAGGCAAATTTCTGTAACTTGAATTTAGGTTTATGTAATGATTTGTATTCTCTATATTTTCATTATGAAGACTCATCATGCTTGTACAATGCACTACTGTTGCAGAGGACACTTCTGGCCATGCCAGAAAATGGCATTGGCTTGTTCCCAGATGTTGGCTTTGCTTACATCGGTGCAAAAGCCCCAGGAGGGGGTGCTGTTGGTATGATTCTTAATTTTATTGTTGCAGTAACTCATAGCATCACATCTTTTGGTACTAGGTTTATCACCAATCTATCATCGTCACTCTTTTCTAACTTAACAACATAAGAAAGTGTCCTATAGTCTGAGCTCTGGATCTTTCATGTTATGCAATTCTTGTTCAATTATGCAAAGTTGGCAAGATGTCAGACCTTTTCTTTTGGTGTTGTCTTTTGTTTGCTCATCTAAATCACGAGATAAGATAGATGGATTAGATACCCCCAAATGTGTAAAAGCACTTATATCAGACACTGGCCTTTTTTATTATTTCCTTCTCATCACTGCCCACTTCTGCTTCTTTCAGGATCTTACCTTGGGATGACAGGGAAAAGGATATCATCACCTGCTGATGCTCTGTTTATAGGTCTTGGAACTCATTATGTACCTTCAGCGAATCTAGGCTCACTCAAGGAATCCCTCTTGAGTGCTAACTTGTATGTTCCTAACTGTTATTTGATGAAAGCGTACTAAATGCTAGCTAAAATATTACTCCTATTTGTTTTTTTACTACATGATTTTTCATAGATTGTTTTTCATTGATCATGAATTCATGATGCATTCAACGCTTGTGACAACTCTCTTTAACGTGTCTTGAAATCTGATGGTCTGTTTTTGATTTTTTTTTTTTGCAGCACAGATGATCCTCACAGAGATATTGAATCGCTGCTGACAGGGTACAAGAATGAGCCAGAGTCAGCGCCCCAGCTAGAAAAGCTTTTGCCATATATCATTACTTCTTTTGGTCCTGATAAATCAGTTGCTGAATCTGTGGAAGAACTTAAGAAGTGTAGTCAAAGTGGTGATGCTGCAGGTAGTCTCTTTCCTAATATGTCAAGAGAATGTTGTTGTATTCATAAACAAGTTCCAATGGTGTCTATTTTTGGGATATCCTGTTTTCTGCGTGCTTTTAATAAATTAAATTTAGTATTGACTAGAGAAAAATGGTTGTGCACGTGCTTATTCATTCCATTGTTGTCTGCAGTGGCAGAATGGGCCAACGAAGCTTTGGCCGGACTTAAAAAAGGTGCTCCATTTTCTCTTTGTTTAACTCAAAAACATTTTTCTAGAGTTGCATCAGCATACGGGAATAATGAACACTATCTATCGAAGGTATGATTCCAGTATCCTGTATAACTGAATATTTTTAGTCTGTTAACTATTTCTCTGCATAGTGCTAGTTCTGTTCTCTTTTTTTCTTGCACTTATTATTAATTCTGACATTTGGTTTGTTCAGTTGGGTGGTGTTATGAAAGTGGAATATCGCATTGCCTTGAGGTCATCAGTTCGAAATGATTTTATTGAAGGTGTACGTGCTGTCTTAGTTGACAAGGACCAGGCAAGCTAACCATATGATTTGTATCTTTTATGCGCCAATTACTTACTGTTATGCCCACCATTTATGATTCAGAAGAGCTTGCAGTACATGTTTTAGACTTTTAGGACCACATTCTATAGTTCAATGGGCTTTATCTTCTGACCCAACCCTTTTATGTGAGGGAAAAATGATCATTGCCACTCCTAAGAATGGCAGTTGATAATTAGTCACCCATGTGTCTATGGCACATGGCCTTGGTGCCAGAAGTCATACACACATGGATGGCAAATTACAGTTATCGATGTTGTGCTAAAGGAGTGGCTCAGTGTCATATTAATACCCCCTCCAGCTTATTCAGCTTCTAATTAAGCTTCTTAAGAAGATTAACATTTAAGCTTTGAGCTACTCTCCGACTTAAGCTTCTATTTGGAAATGAGACCTATGATTACTAGAGCCTCCACCAACTATGTGAACATATTTGCAATGTAACATAACTAAGTAGCTTGTTCCTTTTCTTTTAACATAGTAAAATGAAGGGCACAAACATACATGTATGGTGTGTTTTGTTGCCGAGAGTGCCTATGGACGGAGATGCATCATCTCCTCTCCCCCCTTTTTTGTCTTAACTCGAAAAGACAAATAAAATGGTTCCATCTCCTCTCGAATCTTGATCGTCGTCCTCCCCTAGTCCCCTTTTTATTTTATATGTTTAAGCTACGTTCAAAACAGATGTTGGATAATAGATAATGGTTAAAAACTGATGGTGCTAAACTACTATGGGCATATGGAATTGGAAAAGGGATCAGTAGAACGCCCTTGAACGTATGACTAAATTTCCTCTCCAATTTGTAGAATCCGAAGTGGGAGCCACCAACTCTGGAAGACGTGGACATGGGTGAGGTGGAATCAGTTTTTGAGCCATTAGCTGCTGGGGCAGAGTTGGATGCATGATTTTCCACAGGTACAGACAAGACTGGTATGGTCTGTTGGTACCTGAACATCCTCTTTTATTTTCCTGTGATGTTGCAATAATGAATAACCGGAATAAATACGGTGCTCATCGACCCAATACATACTTTACAGTCTCTGAAACCTATTCAAGTAGCATCATTTGTCAACTCAGTGACAATATAACACAGGTAATTGAGAAACTTAGGATAGATAATATCTATGATTTGCTCTTGTGCGTGTGTTGGCTTGTTCATGTGCAGTTTTTTTTTTATTTTTCCGTTAATATAAATACTTTTTCATATTTCAAAGTTCAGAAATGGTAAAGACCGACCTTGATCCGAGCCGTACTTAGGGTTTATAAAACCGGCAGGTCGCTAGAAATTGTTTCTACTGTTACGGCAGGGAGAACTAACTTAAATTGAATTACCATTGGTTGCGATCCAATCCGGGCTATCCCGGTTGGGCTAACACTCCGTCTCCGCAAAACATACTAGATTTTGTCGAGGCGATCATATGCTGAACAATTACGCATAATACATTTATCCAAATAGAAAATAGAAGCTTCCGTATCCTATGCTGAATCTGGCTGGCGAGGAACAGACGAGACAACGAGTTGTTTGAGGTGACTGAAAGTCTAAATAAACACTTGTGGAGCTTTTGGCTGTAAGTAATCAAGAGAGGATTAATGTTCAGCAATGGGAAAGATCCTGTTCATGGTGAAACATGCAGGGTTCATAAGGCACTAGCATTTTTGCAATCAGCCACGAGTCCACGACAGTATCAACGAAAAACAAAGTGGATGATGGATAAAGCTGAGTCTTATTTAAGGGTTCGAACGAATAAGACTAATGCTAAGAAATCGATAAATGATTTTAAAATATTTTTATAATTTTGATGTAGATTTTTTTATAAAAATTACATCGTTTAATAACTTAATAACCATGCCCAAGATAATCCATAAGGCAGGGTAGTTTAAACGGGTCATGGTACCTAACTTAAGTACCGGGGAGCTTGAATTAAAGCTTTCTGAATCACTGAACGAGAACATGCATGTGTGTCGGTTGGAGCTCGAGTTCAAGCAGCAAGTACATAAAAGAAAGGTTTGCACTTTAATTTGCAACCTCCTCCTTGCCTGCGGCAATTCGATCATTGTACGCCATGGCGTTCGTTGCAAGAAAGTGATCAAGCTTTCTTGCAGAGTAGTGATGTTTCCTGAAAAAAAAAAGAGAGCAGTGATGTTCATGCAGATTGCAGAGAGTTACCTACTAGATGCAGTACAATCATTCAATCAAGAAGCTGATGTGAACTCCTTTCAAATACAATAATTGTTGGAGGAAGATCGACGACCTTCCATGTGAATTGTGATCGAAAGTTGCCTGAAAACTGCAGGCAGGTGTGTATCCGTGTACTGCATTCAGCAATCAATATGCGATATCAGGGTTCAACCCACAGTCTTGTATTATCCTGATTGGACCTGACTAATGAGCTTCAGACCTAAGCTTCGCTGGAGAGTGGAGTGGAGAATAGATGGAGGGGTTGGCAGGTCAGGCGGTATAGTGATGTGTAACTGTCCACGTGCGAGAGTGGACGTACTAGTTAGTTGACATCCATAATTTTATCATTTTTTCGAAATTTATGGGTAAGTTCATTTTTTAGATAATGAAAATGGTTTACTTATGGATAAGTCCATATATCAGAGAATAAATTCCTATAAAATATAAAGTGCAATTCCAACCACTTAACCATTGTATAGGTGAGAGAACTAGATAAGCATGTGGGCTTGTTTCACCTAGCTTAGGGCGAAATGAGATTCTCTGCAGTCAGGAAAGCCGATTGTAGAGGACAGTCGTCCGATTCGAGTCGTTCAACCAAGATTCGATGATATGAGAGTGGGGCTTCGTGGTGGTAGGGCCTACTTCACAGTGATCGGGCGGTGAGGCTTCGCGACGACTGAGATGGGCTTTGCATCGTTAGATCTTAGCTAGGCGGCTTGGATTGGGCGACTGCCCTCTTCAGACGGCTCCTCAACTACAGTGAAGTTGGTTCTGCTTGGGGCGTGAGCATCAAAGGAGCTAGGGAGTTATTGGTGTATGCCTTAAGACATATTTGTTTTATTTAGAGATTTTTATTAGCTAGTTGATATGAGTATCTAGCTGACTAGTTTAAGCATCTAATTAGTAAGAATATAAAGAAGTTGGTGTTTTTTAGTTTTTAGATTCTAGTTTATTTTTAAATTTTACAGCTATTAATTCTTACTAGGTCCACAGTATGGACCATGGAAATGTTTGTGTGGGTGCATACTTAATTAATCGAAAAATTGATCTTTTAAACCAGTATGTAACAATCTTTGTGTTGCACACATAATTTGTTGTTCGCTCTGCATATAAAATACTGTACATACATGTTTGTGGTGTCTACACCCCTTACATTGTTTCACACGATCAAGCAGTAAGGTAAGACGTACATTATATATATAGCCCCCTCTCCAAACAAATAAAAACACAATGATATCTGCATATGTTTTTCACGATGATTAATAGCTATTTTCCAGGGAAAACACACACACCACGATATAATATAACAAATATTCCATGAAATTATTGGTACGTGATTAATATTGGGCCACATTAGACGAGGTCCTCCCTCATCCTGCGGGTGAAGTCGTCGGCGTGCTCCTTGGTGACGCAGCTCGCCAGCAGCCGCGTGCCGGCGAGTGGTGCCGGCGCCTTCATGACGATGACCGACGCGATGAGGTCGCAGTTCACCAGCGGCCCGGCCGTCATCGGCGTGCCGTACCCGTAGTCGACGTCGGAGAAGCCGAGCTTGCTCCAGTCCGACACGTACACGGACTCGTAGTTGAACGTCATCTGGAACGGGTCGCGGCCGGCGGTGCGGCCCTCCGCCCAGCTCAGGCACTCGTCGGCCATCCGCCGTTTCGCCTCCCGGACCATGCCGATGATCTCGACCACCGACGACGCAGCGACCTTCTCCGCCGGCGCCGTCACCTTCACCGGGAAGATGGCGTTGCCCCAGTACCCCGGCTCCAGCTTGAGCACGTGGCGGACGCTGGCGAAGAAGCAGAGCTTGACGTCCGCGCCGGGCTCGGCGCCGATGGCACGCGTCCGGCACTGCCAGAGCTTGGCGATGACGACGTCGAAGGCGGAGCAGAACTTGCCGCCGGTGGTCGCCGCGTACTGCGCCTTGAGCTTGGCGAGGTAGGCGGCCGGGAAGTCGAAGGCGATGTACTGGAGGGGCAGCACCGGCAGCTCCGGGAGCGGGCCGGGCTTGATGTCCGGGTCAGGGAAGCTGTCCCTCGCCCAGCACGGCCTCACCCGGGGCTCCGGGAGGCCGCGGGCAAGGTCGCCGACGGCGTTGAGGAACTGGGCGGCGCCGGTGCCGTCGGCCACGGCGTGGTTGGTGCGCAGCCCGATCACGAAGCCGCCGCAGGTGAACGTCGTGACCTGAAGATCACACCATCCAACTGCGCGCGTCAGTTGTTTGGCCCATGCTTACATAATCTGCGTGCCTCCATCGAAAAAAGAAGGATTTTTTTTTTTTGTTTTGCACCCTGATTTTGACCCTGATTAATTTTCTGTAAGCCTGACTGGTTTTGAGTTCATGGTATAGGAATAAGAAATAAATTAACATCAAATCAAATTCTGGTAAAGGAAAAAAATAAGTGTATTTACTGTATATTGTGCACTTGTACTCCAACCTTGGAGTATGCAACTACTACTAATACAGTAATTCCTATGAGAAAAAAAAACGTATTTTCTTTGCACAAAATTAAGTCCGACGTGTGCATGTTTAATTAATTGCTTGCTTGGTCCAACTACTGCTTAACTTGTTGTAATATCACTTTCTCAGCATGCACGACAGATGAAAAACATAAGGAGATCAACATTGCAAAGCAAAAGAGAAAGGCAGCAGACGCATGCAGGAAGTAGACCTGTATCATGGCGAGGCTGTTGTGCGGCTCGACGGCCCACTGCTCTGGCGTCGGGCACGGTACGAGCTCCTCCTTGCTCAGCAGCAGCGGCCGCTCCAGGAAGTTGACGTCGGCGAGGGTGCAGTTGGCGGTGGCCTCCACGAAGTAGACGCCATCGCCCGAGCACAGCACGGCGGGGCGACCCGGAACGTCCTCCACGATCCGCCCCGCGAACGGGTAGTAGCGCACCAGCGCGTCCGCGAGAGCGCCGCGCACGACCGCCGCCGGGGGCTTCGTCTTCGTCGTCGTCGTCGTTGCCCTCCTCCTCTGGACCAGCTCTCCTCCCGCCTCGACGACGGCGGCGTCGTCTTTGTCGTCGTCACGGCGGCGGTACACGTGCACTGACTCGACGAGGCCGCGGTGCGTCGGGTAGCGGTCGACCCACGCGAGGGGAAGCGTCTCCGTCGGCGTGGCAGCGGACGGCCGGACGGGGCCCTCCGACACCTTGGTCACGGCGAAGATGCCCATGGATTCCGCTACGAGCTAGCTGGGCTCTCGCTGCCCCTGGCGAGTCGTGCAGCTGCTGCAAATCAAGCCAAGGTGTATGTGAGTTGGGTGTGGCACACTGACACGGCGAGTTGCCGGGTATTTATAGCAGCAGGCAGCCTACACTTTTCCATCCAGATTTTTTCTGGAACTTTTTCTTCAGATATTTTAAAAGAAAATGGCAGGGACATAGTGCGCTTATAATTAACTTAATCACACGTTTTATCCAGTTAATTTGCGAGCTGCACGATGGTGCAGTGAGCCAGTGATCGATCAGATCGGCCGATCAGATTGATTTCTGTCGTTAATTGTTTCGTCACGACGTCCCGGCCAATTCACCCCCAATAGTTTAGTTAATTTTCATGGCCGTCGACGTACGTGTGCGGCTACAGTTAGATCTCACTAGTATTAGTGAACTATACTAGTCCTCCGTAATTAATCTAGGACACGAGCGTACTTTGCCTTAATTAGAAATATATATCTCCCTCAGGTCAGCGCAAGGTAAATAAATATACATGGTCTGCTTGTTTGAACAACATGGTCCTAGTTTTAACAAAAATTAAATTTTATAATCTAGTTTTAAATATTATATCAGTATTTTTATTGTCCTTTTTGGTATTCTTTATTTTATATTATTATGGGTACAAATATAAAATTTTTATCTGAAAATAAGAAAAAACTTCCTTTTCTACGCTGTGTACCAAGCAGGACCATAATACAAAGAAATGGGATTCACATTTCTGACAGTTGTGAACGTGATCCAGCTACGTACGTACGTACACACTATAGTAATATACGCGTAGACTAATTATGTACGTACTCTTTTGGATAATGACACCAACCGTCGAAGCATGTAACTAAACTACAGAAGTTGTCGAACCGTGCCCACCCAATTCGGTCGACACAACGCAAGCAGTTAATTTGCAGGGTTTAATTAAGGTGTTAGTGATTATTAGTGACGTGACTATTAAAAATCTACATGACTGTATTAAAAATATAAATTATATACTGTCGTTGTGTACAAACAACAGTATACCACGGGGTACCTGCAGTAAGGATTTGGTTAGGTTTTGGGGAGTTCTGTGGATGAATCTCGATGGTTATCTCAAACTATGAGACATGGGATGCTTTTAGACAGGTTCTGTTCTTCCGGAGGATAATAACCCTACTCCTGTGTGTAGTATAAGCTTAAAAGCTGAATATGGCCTTAAGCGTATGAATCGAGTATTCTCAGGTAGGAGAAAATCGTGTGTTTGTCTAGGACGTGCCTCTAACAGGCTCCCCTTGGTCCCTTTATACGAGAGGAGCCAGGGGTTACAATTTACAGTTAATGTGCCCCACTAATGATCAATTATGAGGGTAAACGGTCAGTTCGTGGGTAATAACTCCTAATGATAATAGCCGTATTAATTACACAATTATGCATCGTGGAGTTTAATGGGCGGTCTGACTCTTGATGGCGACCGTCCGAGTGCCTGCAGTCTAGAATGCCTCCCGAGTGCTGGACTCAGGGAGTCTTCTGATCCCCGACCGCTGGCTGGCTGGATAATGTTGACCGTTGACTGGTTATCTTTAATGCTGCCTCTGTTGACCCCTCCTCCACTCGGACATTATAAATCCACTCGGGAGGTAACCCGGGATCGTATTCCCGACAGCAGCCCCCGAGCACTTTGCGGTACGCAGATAAAATCGAGTAGTCGAAAAGGGCTCCAGAGTTCATTTTTGGTGAATTTTTCTCGGTAAGTGCACCGCTCAGGTGCACCTGCCGGATGTAGCCCCTGAGTCTAGAGTTTCTTAGATAAAATAAGCTCCAGGATCAGAAATTTTGGTGGAGTAGAAAGGCATCTTCTGGCGAAAAAGTGCTCAACAGACATTTGAATCTTTGAGCAGTTGGCGTCCGTGGAGATAAGGGTTTTAAATCCCGTATATCCGACGCATTGGCGTCCAATGAAACCGACTTGATTATAGGGACAGATAGGTCCATCAAATGGTTTTTAGCGAAAAGTTGTCGGTTGGAGTAGTCCGGCGCAATGGAGTGCTTGTGGGCCCCGTGGTGAAAAGGCATCTGCCGGCGCAGACTGACGTCTTGTCAGAATTGATAGTTTCGATGGGACCCGCGCGAGCACCGAGGCTGTCTTGCGGACGCAAGTTTAATTAAAAACTGCAAGCGCTGATTTGCTTCTTGTTGACAACCACCAGATCTGCAATCAACGGTTAGACAGATCTGTTGAAAATATGTTGACCGGCGTAAATAATGTCGAAGATTGCTTTGAGACGTGTCTCGAGGCAATCTTCGACGCTGCGGGAGCCCGAACCGTTGCGCGGATGACTTATAAATAGTCCATTCGAGAGCACTTTATCCTTCCGCACACTTCAAGCTTTAGCATTCATCTTCTTCCTTGAGCCTTTGCTTGCTGGCACCCCGCAACCCTAACCGCTATTGCCGGTGCGTAGTGTGCTACCGCAAGGCAAGGTGGCTCTTCACCGGCCGACCCATAGCTCCTCCTCTTTTGATTCCCATGGCGTCTCTCGACCCCCACATTGAGGTTGACCGATCGGCGGAGTTCAAGACTTCGAAGGCGACGAAGTGGGTGGTTGCGCTGTTGGAGAAGAACGGTGAGCTCCCGCCGTGCCCGCTATCGACATGGCGCTCCGCGGGCGGTGAGGCGTTCCCGACCCCGCACACCAGTGAGCTTGTGGTGTTCGACACCTTTTTTCCTCGCGGGTTCGGCTTGCCGGCCCATCCTTTCCTCCGTGGTGTTCTCCACCACTATGACATTTTCCTTTGCAACTTCAATCCTAACTCCATCTTGCACCTCGCTATTTTTGTTCATCTTTGCGAGGCCTATCTGGGCGTCGATCCACACTTTAATCTTTTCCACCACTTCTTTTGTTTGAGGGGGTTCGGCAAGAAGGTGGTCGGTGGCTGCAGGCTGCAGCTGCGAGACGGGAAGGCGGGCGACTACATCCCAGTGCCGCTCCCGACCTCCAACAAGGGATGGCACTCGGGGTGATTCTACATCGTGAACCATGAACCGGTCCTTTCGCTGGAGATCGACCGAGTGTCGATGCCAGCACTCACCTGGACCGACCGCTGCTAGCCTGAGGAGCAGGGTCAGGTGGACGAACTCGTCCGGATGATTGAAAATCTCCGAAGAGTGGGGCTATCGGGCGTCCATGTGGTGCTCAACTTCGTGTCTCGGCAGGTCCAGCCACTCAAGCTCCAGACTCATCCGGCATACGAGTACTCAAGCAGGAGCGACCCTGCCCAAGAGACACCCGAGTCGCTGGGCTCGGATGAGACGAAGAGGAGGGTGAAGCTGATCTTTTCTGGTCGGCTTTCACTCAACCCCGACGCCGCTCCACAGGCCTTCAAGCTTAGCGTCCCTCGACCATCGGTAAGGATGTTTTGTTGTTTTTTGATAATATTCCCTGTCGGATGCCTGACTTGTTTAAATTTTTGCAGGGCTGAGAGGCGTTCTGCTCCCTGCCGCCGCTGCCCGAGCAGCCTCGGGCGGTCGGGCAGAAGGACATTGACCCGCACGCCGGGCCAACTGGGGCGAAAAGGAAAGGCAAAGACGTTTGTCCTCCTCCAGCTAAGAAGTCAAAAAAGACGACGTCGACTGTGGCATCTCAGGGGATCCCTAAGGTGCCATCGTCGTTTCCTGGAGAAGCTGGTGCCGACTCAGAGACGTCCGAGGCGGCGCCGGCAACTGGCGGCGTTATGACGCCGTCATCATCTGAATCTTCCCCGCCGCCACCTCCACCTCCACCACCGCCAGTTGGAGCAACATCGGGCTCCGATCAGCGAATGAAGTTGGCTTTCCGGAAGTCGGCACGGTAAGCTTGCTGCTGATAATTTAATTAATTATTTAAACTTAACTTTTATTGTTTTGGCAGCACTCCGCTGTCGCTGCCTGGGAATGGTGGGGCGGTGGCCACTGCATCGGTTGATGATGTCGACCGAGTCATGACCGACCCCACTGCTGTGGTCGCGGCCGCGCTAGTGACGGGCGCTCTGATCACTGACTTGGTGGTGTACGTCGGAGCGTTTGGTCCATTGCACGTTGGTTCGGCGACCCCAGCCGACCGTAGCCGCATCGAGTGCTGCTGACTCAGTGCCAGAGGGCGAACCTAGCACGTCTGTCGCGGCGGCGGAGGTGCCGTCGACCGCCGACATCCCGAAGAAGGCGCCGGAGGCCGCCAATCGCCCTGATGAAGCGTGGCCAAAAGATGTGCCACCGCCTGCCGCTGATGAAGCTGCCAATCTCCTAATTAGGGAGATCGAGCGGGGAGTGGCCGAATGCTACGAGGCACTCAATCGGCTTGGTCAGGCAACCAGTGTAAGTTCTGCAAAAGTTAGTTTTTACACATAATATAATGTGTTTTATTGTACTAACTTGCTTTGTTTGTTGCAGCACATTGTGAGCCAGCTGGTCGAGAGGACAGGTGCCAATTGCCCCGCGCCAATCTTGGACTGGGGTGTGATGAACACCCGAGTGCATGAATTGACCGACCAGCTCGCCTAGAAGGATGCCGCATTGAGAAGGGCGGAAAGGGATGTTGAAATCCTCTGCGGTCAGCTGGACATCCACTCCTCTGGTAAGTGTTGTAGCACTCTATTCGAATTCATTAACACTGCATATTGCACTTGTGTTAACCAGCCTCTGCCGAATAGAGTTGCTTACCATGGAAGAGTGGTTGGAGATTGCCACCACAATGGCAGACTGCTCGGTTACTTCTGCTAAAGTGGCTTTGGCCGAGCGGGATGAAGCCAAGGCGAGGGCGGAGAAGGCTGAAGCCGCGGTCGCCGACCTCCAAAAGAAGATCAAGGCGGCTGAGGAGACCACCACCAAGGCAAGGGCGAGGGCGGAGAAGGCCGAAGCCGTGGCTGCCGACCTCCAAAAGAAGATCAAGGCGACCGAGGAGACCAGCACCAAGGCAGAGGCGAGGGCCGATAAGGCAGTCGGTGAGTATAAAAGTACGCTCCGTAGTCGTGCCTTTTCGTTTGCCATGCTTGATGAAATTTTTTCTAAAACTTTGTTATGTTTGCAGAACTTCATCGGCGAGTGAATGCCCAGTTCACCGACCTGGAGTTGCGTCTGAGCAATACTCAGGCGCAACGTGACCATTATCGGGCTGGGACTAAAACGCTCATCAAGATGATTGATGGCGAGCCGGCCAGCGCCGAGTGGTCGGTCGAACATTTTGTGGAGTGTCTCTAAGGGTCGGCGACACGTTTGCGGGAGTAAGCCTGGGACTTCATGCGGTTGGCGGCCACTCACGCACTCGGGATTGTCCGAGCGCTGTACCCAACAGCGCGCATGGACTATATCCGACAGGGGTGGCCGATGAACGTAGAGGAGTTCGACGTGGAGTGCATCTACTCTAAAGTGGAGGAGACGGCCAACGTCCTCTTCGAAGACTTGGAGACGTATCCGACGGAACCTGCCGAATAGAAGAAAAAATAGTGTAGAAGAAAGCAATTGTACATATACTTTTTAAGTAATAAAGCAATGTTTCTTCTTTATAAGTATGTCCTATGCCGACTGCTTGTTGTATATTTCTAACTGTTTGTTATAGCATAGGTCCATAGTGCAGGGAAACTTGAGCCGCATGCACGCTGTTTGGAACCATTGGCGTCATATGTAGTCAGAAATAACACTTAAAACTGATCAGGGAAACAATAGGGGTAAAAAACCGAGCCCCCGAGTGGGCAAAAAGATCAACGATAACTTGACCAAGCTAGAGCGGATCATAGACTTTGAGTTAAAGTGATAAAAATATGAGAACTCAGGGTTGGACAGAAAATAAAATATGACAAGATCAGAAAAAATCGATGCGACCCTTTGACCGTCTTCACGCATCAAGCGATAGGAGCCTGGTCGGGTGACTTTCGAGACGATGTATGGTCCCTCCCATGGAGCTGATAGCTTATGGACGCCAACTACAGATTGTACTCAGCGAAGGACCAAATCTCCAACTTGAAAGGATCGACCACGCACATTGCGATCATGATACCGGCACAGACCTTGCTGGTACCGATCAGATTGGATTGCCGCAGCTAAACGAGTTTTTTCGAGACTGTCAATATCCTCTTCTCTTGTCTGCTCGGCTGCGCCTTCTTCATAATGCTGAATCTTGGGGGACTCGTGTAGCATGTTCACCGGCAAAATGGCCTCCGATCCGTACACAAGGAAAAAAGGAGTCCGACTAGTAGCCCGGCTAGGTTGAGTGCGAAGGCCCCAAAGAACAGCTAGCAATTCTTTCATCCACCGACTGCCGTACTTGTTGAGGAGATCAAAAATTCTGGCTTTTAATTCTTGGAGTATCATGCCATTGGCTCGTTTGACTTGTCCATTTACTCTCGGATGTGCAACAGAAGCATATTTGACTTCAATACACCAATCTTCGCAGAATTTCTAAAAATCGTTGCCGGTAAATTGGGTCCCAAGATCTGTAATAATCTGATGATGGACTCCATATCGGTAAACTATGCCTTGAATGAACTCTACGGCTTTCTTGGCTATGCTTGTCCTTAACGGCCTGACTTCTATCCACTTGGTGAACTTGTCAATGGCAACAAAAAGACGATCATAACCCTTGGGAGCCTTTAGAAAGGGTCCGACTATATCAAGCCCCCAGCACGCAAAAGGCCATGAGGACGGGATGGTTTAGAGGGCTTGAGCAGGGAGATGATGTTGCTTGGCGAAAAATTGACAATCTTGGCAGCTGCGGATTAGGAGTTTGGCATCTTCATTAGCAGTCGGCCAATAAAAACCTGACCTAAAAGCCTTGCCGACTAGTGTCCGAGCACCAGCATGATTCCCACAGATACCCGAGTGTATCTCTTTTAGGATTTTTGACCCTTCTGATCGGTTGATACACTTCATGAGCACTCAGGTTGAAGTAGCTCTTTTGTATAACTCTGATCCCACCATAACATACTGTTTACTCCTTCTAGAAAGGCGAATTGCTGCATCTTTGTCTTCGAGAGCTTTGGCAGTGAGCATGAAATCAATAATAGGTTGTCGTCAGTCTTCTTTATTATTGGTAATGACCAAGATAGATGGAGCTTTCTCGACCTCTAAAGGTTCAGCTTCATCAGTTTGGATCAACGGCTTTGGGAGCTCTTGAAGAAAAACACCGCTCGGCATAGGGGCTCTTGATGAGCCTAGCTTGGCCAAGAAATCAGCAGCCGAGTTCTCGTCCCTTGGAACATAATGGAACTCGAGGCCACTAAACTTGTCTTCTAGCTTACGGATCTCCTTACAATAAGCGTCCATCTTTTCATTGGTGTAGGACCAATCTTTGTTGACTTGACTGATAACCAACTTAGAATCTCCATATACCATTAATCTTTGAACCCCGAGAGAAATGGCGATTCGCAGACTATTGAGAAGCGCTTCATATTCGGCTGCATTATTAGACGCCATGAATAATAGCTGAAGAGCATATTTTAACTTTTCACCTTGAGGGGATATAAGAAGAATTCCTGCTCCTGTTCCATCAATGCTGAGTGAGCCGTCAAAATACATGACTCAGTGCTCTTGAAATTCGGCGGTTGGTAGGAGTTGGATCTCGGTCCACTCGGCAACGAAGTCAGCGAGAGATTGGGACTTGATGGCCATGCGAGGCTTGAAATCGAGGGTATATTCACCCAGCTCGATAGCCTACTTCACAATCCGACCAGTTGCATCCCTATTCCGGAGAATATCGCCGAGTGGAAATTCAGTGATGACTTTCACCGAATGGGCCTGGAAATAATGCTTGAGCTTCCGGGCGGTGATGAGGATGGCGTACAGGAGCTTCTGAACCTGTGGGCATCGGACTTTAGATGGCCCGAGTACCTCAGATATAAAATATACCGGCTTTTGAACCGGATAGGCGTGACCCTCTTTTGGACGCTCAACGACCATGGCTGTGCTGACCATGTGGGTCATGGCGGCGATATAGAGGAGCAGCGTTTCGCTAGAGGTTGACGCGACCAGGACTGGCGGAGAAGAAAGGAACTTTTTGAGGTCGGCGAATGCCTGGTCGGCCTCCGGCGTCCATATGAAATCACCTTTTTTAAGCAACTTGAAGAAAGGCATCCCGCGCTCGCCAAGTCGGGAGATGAATCGCCTGAGTGATGTCATGCAGCCTGTAAGGCGCTGAATGTACTTGACGCTACTGGGCTTAGCCATATTCAGAATTGCAGAGATCTTCTCTAGATTGGCTTCAATTCCCTGACTACTGACAATAAATCCGAGCAATTTTCTAGTCGGCACCCCGAATACACACTTGTCCGGGTTGAGCCTCCACCAGAATTTGTGGAGGTTGTCTACAGTTTTTTGGAGGTCAGGAATTAAATCTTCTAGCCTTCTGGATTTAACGACGACATCATCCACGTAGGCTTCTACATTACGGCCAATCTGATCAGCAAGGCAGCGCTGAATAGCAAGCTGGTATGTAACCCCTGTATTCTTCAACCAAAAAGGCATTGATGTGTAGCAATATGCACCGAATGGGATGATGAATGATGTCTTCTGTTGATCTTCTTTCTTCAGGCTGATCTGATGATATCCAGGAAGCAGAGAAGGGAGCTACCGGCCGTTGAGTCAACCACTTGGTCGATGCGCGGCAGCGGGAAATGATCTTTAGGCCATCTTTTGTTGAGATCAGTATAGTCAATGCACATTCTCTATTTCTGATTCTTCTTTTTTACAAGGACTGGGTTGGCTACCCAGTTGAGATGATACATCTCTTTTATGAACCCAGCCGCTAATAGGCGGGTAACTTCTTCTTTGATGGTCTCTTTATGCTTCTGAGCGAATCGACGCATCTTTTGCTTGACCGGTTTGGCGGTCAAGAAGACATGGAGTTCATGCTCGATCAGCACCCAGGGTACCCCTAGCATGTCGGAAGGTTGCCAGGCGAATATGTCGATGTTGGCATAGAGGAAGCAAACGAGCGCGCTTTTCTATTTAGAATCTAGTGCTATCCTGATCAGCGCTGTCTTGGAGGGGTCGGTGTCCGAGAGCTGAATACTTTTGTACTCAGCCGGTGAAGGCGCCAAGCTTAATGTCAATGGTGTAGCGGTCAGGATCTCCATGCTTGTGGTCGGCGTCGTCTTGGCCGCCTGAATAGTCTCCTCCATTCGGACAGAGATATCCGTGGCCTCACCCAATGCGAGGCTGTCTTGCTCGTATACATGCGAGGTGGCAACATCCTCCTTTATTGAAAAGGCCCCACCCGGTCCTGAAATTTTGAGGACCAGGTACACATAATAGGGTACCGTCATAAATTTGGCGAGGGACAGCCCCCCAAGCATGGCGTGGTAGGCAATCTCGAAGTCAGAACGTAAAACTTGATATGCTCGGTCATGTAGTTGTCCCAAATGCCGAACGTCACCGGTAGGGTGAACGTCCCGTAGAAAGGTGTGTCTGTCTTCTGGAGCGCAGACTCGTCGATGCCGAGTGCAGCAAGCGTCCCTTTAAACAGGACGTCGAGCCCGCTGTCCCATTAATCAGCACCCTCTTAAGGCGCACCTTAAGGATGACTGGGTTGATGACCAGTGGGAATCGTCCTGGTTTGAAAACATCCGTCCACTGGTCATCTCGGCTGAAGGTGATCGGGATCTCTAACCACCGCAGGCGTTCAGTCGCCTCGGTGCTGATGGTGTTGACGCGGCGAGCCAGCAGTTTCTGCTGGCGTTTGGACTCGACGGCGATAGCTCCACTGAATATCATGGAAACCGTCCGAGCGGGCTCCTGAAAATCATTTTTCGCTAGAGATGTCTCAGCGTCTTCATCATCCTCTTTGGATTTCTTCTTCTTGTCATATCGGCGGCGCTTGTCTTGCCGAGGATTTTCTTCCGCCTCTTTCACTATTTAGTTTTGTAGCTGATAACACCGGCGGGTGGTGTGGTTGCTGTTAGGATGAATAATACAGGGTTTATCTAATACCTTCTGCAATGCCGAGTTCTTTCGACCCTGAGATCTTGAGTTTTTCTCTGCGATCATGACTTCTTTGCCCTTTCTCTTCTTGTTCTCGACTGAGAAGAGGACTCGGGCTTGTCGCGGTCATCACGTCGGGGTGAGCGACGACGATCCTTCTTTTTCTTCTTGTCCTTGCCGTACTCTTGAGTGCTCTGGTGCATCTGATCCCGTTCAGCATCATCGGCGTTGGTGAACTGCTCGGTGACGGTGATCAGTCACTAGGATCAGTCGGCTCGTTCATGACCAGATGGTGAAACAACTCCGATGGTTTTCACAGACCATCTTGAAAGATGGACATGACGTCTGCGTCGAAAATGCTGGCGACGGTGTTCCAGCGCTCGGAGAAGCGACGGATGTAGTCCCTAAGGGACTCACCAACTTTTTGACATATCTGGCGCAGGTCGTGCAATGAGGCCGGCCTTTGCCAGGTTCCTTGATAGTTAGCGATGAAAACATCACATAACTCCCTCCAGGAGCCTGGCCAACCAACTAATGGCGACCGAGGATAGCATGACGGGGAGGTAGTTAGCCATGACATCTTGGTCCCCTCCAGCTGCACGAATGGCTGTGTAATATAGCCGCAACCATTGGGAGGGGTCGGTCTTGCCATCGTATGGCACAACTCTAGTCGGGCGGAAGTTTTACGGCCATACCACCCGATGAAGACGCTCGAAGAAGGCTGAAAAGGCATCATGGCGTGATATGTCGGTGTCGGGCCAGCTAACCCCCGGCGTGCCATAACTCCGGTCGAATTGATCTCGACGACGGAGCTCGCTGCGCTCACGTTCACCGCGGCGGCGGGAAATGACGTTGCGTGCATCACGCGCTTGGTTGATGAATTCTCGGGCATCACCCGAGTAGGAGCTCTCGTGACGCTCACTTGTACGTGAGCGTGTCGACCGCTGGGACGGCCGGGGAGACGCTCACCTCGCAAGTGGCGCCGCGTCAATAATTTGAGCGGCGACGGCCTGAGTCATGGCCCGAGCCCATTGGAGCTCGGGTGTATCGGGAAG
>KE372716.1:200922-214230 GCA_000418225.1 Zizania latifolia | reverse complement strand
CGCACGCGGATGAGAACGACGTGCACCGGCCGTCCACCCCGGCCGGCGGCTTAAAAACCGCGCCGAACCAAGTCCAACTATCTAGAAAGCTAGCTAGCCGGCGTACCGGCCATCGCCCCAACCAGACGGACGGAGAATTGCTGTCCATTTTGGCCCCGATCGCGACATCGATCGATCGCCTAGCTAGCTCCACGTGTTCGTGTTACATGCACATATCATCCATCTCGGTCCTCTCGCCTATCGCAAACAGTGGCGCGGACTGCGGAACAGGACACACTGATATGATCGAGCGATCAATGATCGATCGGGTTGATCACAAGCATGCTGCTGGATCATCCGTGCGTACGTTACGTCGTACGAGTGGCTGCCATGCATGCAATGGCGTACGTAGCTAGGGTTGTCTTGTAACGACCGATTTTTTTTTAGAGGTGGACGAGGGAGAACGACGTTCAATTGTACGAAACGAATTTCTCGGTCCGGAGAGAGTGAAATAGTTGAGCTGCATATACATGAAATGCGAGATGATTTGGGTAACTTTTGTTGAAGTATCTGAAAATTAAGCAGCTATAATGCAGTTATATATATATCACAGAGCACACATCTCTCTGCAGCTATGCCTCCTCTTGATGGGGGGCGGCAAGTTGCAAGTAGCTAACTCTCCAGATTTGACCTCAAAAACGCCGAAACGGTCAAGCAACAACAGTCTCGTCGTGCACTGTATATGAACAGTGCCAGTGAACCAAGAACAGCAACCTGATCTCATCTGCAGGTGTGTACTGTGTAGGTTGAAGCAGCCGCAACGGAGCCGGCAGGTTTCGGAAGAAACGGGTCGCCGAGCGCTGTCGAGGCGGGGACTTAATCGGGGGGCGGTTTGGGCGCCGGTACGCGTGCTTCTCATCGTAATTGCACCCGCCAGAATTGAAGCTGCCGCCGTGCCTTCGCTGTCGCGCCATCATCAGGTTGCTGCAGTGAGCGGGAGACCGACCGATCGATGGATGGATACCTCATTCTGCTTTAGATATCTCAGCTGGTTGCAAGTGCCACTCAAAGTACTGGTACTGTACTGCTGCTACTACTAGTTCAGAAATTAGAAGGTTCGTCATGAATCATTTCATTTTTTGCTTGCTGAGTTCGTATCCCTGCCGGCGTGGAGGAGAGGTCCTAAATGAACAGTCGTAGCTCCAACCTTTTCTTCACAGGTTAGCTGAAATGATGTATCAGTGTTAGCTATACAGATTTGGACTTTTGCAGGACGCCTGCTTTGACCGCTCTGTGCAAGCCTTTTGGAATGGCTCGTTCAGCGGTGGGCAAATTCTAAGTTGCTAATATGATTCTGCATTCTTGAACATAACCACTCCGTGAAATGTGAAATACAACTTATCGTTGCGCAAGAACAACAGTATCCTATGAGGTTACACACAGATAAGATCTGTGTAAGTGTATGGGAAAGTTTGTGATCACGATTTAATGGTTGTCTCACAACAGTAAGAGACAGAGATTTTTAGATAGGTTCGGGCCTTCCTGAGGATAATAACCCTAGTCCTATGTGTTAGAATATAAGCAAAAGAGCCTGAAAAGGATGTTATGCAAGTGCGCGTATGTCTAAAGACGTCCCTGTAAGAGGTACCCCAGCCCCTTTATATACTGCAGGGATCGGGGGTTACCGTTTAGGCCTTAACAGCCCCATTAATCCCTTTACTACGGTTTAAATCACCTGAGATTGTGGGCTAATAAATACAGCGTTATTCGCTACATTGATTCGACTGTTACGCCCTAGAGTTTATTGTCATTGATGAGGTGGACCGACTGTTGAACGGAACTCTCGAGTCCTGGTGGTCGGGCGTCCTTCCGAGTCCTGGCGGTCGGGCGTCTTCCCGAGCCCTGGTGGTCGGGAACCCTCCCTTTGACAGACTGCATTAGGGATGTGTATTGGTCCGACCCCTTCTAGGTCGTATTTAATACTCTGTCTTCTCGATCCCATCTTCTATCTGATCAACATGAATGCACTCGGAGAGTACCCCAAGGTCATATCCCCGACAGGAGCCCCCGAGCTCTTTGTGGCAGAAAGGCGATAATCATTAGGATAGAGTCGAGAAGCTGTAAGGAGTGCTAATCTTTGATAATTTTTTCTTTATCAACTGAGCAGGTGCACCGGTCAGATGTACCTGCCGGGTGTAGCCCCCAAGCTTGAAGATTTATTTGGAAAAATAAGCTTCAGGGTCTAAAATCTTGTTCAGCCATTTATCGAGGCAAGAGAAATTCGAGCCCCCGGGCGTTTTGGCGATCGAGCGCTCGTTGGAGTCGAGAGATATTTTAAATCTCCAGTGTTTTGGCGAGAAGGTATCCATCGGAGTCGATTGGCCTGATAGAGTATGTGGGCTCTTCGGGCGATTCGGCGATCAAGGCGTCAGTCGAAGTATATATAAGCTAGGGAGTAAGTGGGCCCCACGACGATTTGGTGAACAAGGCGTCGATTGGAGTAGTCTGAGGCAAAGGAGTATGTGGGCCCCACAGAGATTTGGAAAAAAGGCATCAGTTGCAGCGGATTGGGAACTACCGGTGTACGTGGGGCCCACGGTGATTTTGGCAAAAAAGGAGTCAGACTAGCGGCTACTAGAGTAATGGCGTACATGGGGTCCACAGCAGTTTTCGCGAAGAGGCGCCTGGCGGAGAGGATTGGCATCTGTCAGACTCGACTGTCGTGAAAAGACGCTCGAGTTCCCAAGCGTTTCGGTAGGTGGATGTCGGTCGGAGTAGTGGGCATCGCTTCGACTTCCTTGCACAATCATCAGATTCGCATTGGGCGGCCAGATCGAGTCGTCGAGGCATGTTGACCAGTAGGATAATGACGCGGTTTTTGCTTTCCAAACTTGTCTCGAGGCGATTGCGGCGGAGTGGGGGCCCGAACCATCGCGTGGTCGGCTATAAATTGCCCTTTCTGCGCTCCGTCCGTCGCACGCTATCGCTTTTTGCTGTTCATCTTCCTCCTTGCGCCTAGATCTTTCTCGCTGGCGCCTCGCCGTCCCGGCCGCCATTGCCATTGCGTGGTTTGCTTCCGCAAAGCTCACCGCCTTTTCAATCTGAAACATCTTGCTCCGCCGTGCACTGTCCCGATGGCGACCACCGACTCCAGCACCGGTGTCGACCGTTCGAAGGAGTTTATGAAGTCCAGGACTTTAGAGCGGCGGCTTCAGCTTCTCGAGAAAGCCATGTTATCCCGACGAGGGCGCTGTCCTTGTGGCGTCCGATGGCAGGAGAAAGTTTTCTGACTCCGAACACCAACGAGTTGGTGGTGTTCGAGTCTTTTCTTTACCGCGGGCTCGGCTTGCCGACCCATCCTTTCCTTCGGGGCCTCCTTCACCACAATGACATTTCTCTTTGTAACTTAAACCCCAACTCCATTCTTCACATTTCTATCTTCATCCATCTCTGTAAAGCCTATCTTGGCATCGATCCTCACTTCAATCTCTTTCGCTATTTCTTCTCTCTGTGAGCTCTTAAGAAGAGGGTCGTCGGTGGGGCTAGAATTCAGCTCCGTGATGGCAAGGCAGCCGAGTATATCGCCGTCCCCTTCTCGACGTCCAACAAGGGCTGGCACTCTCAGTGGTTCTACGTCCGGAACCATGAGCCGGCCCTTTCTCCAGAGACTGATCGCGTGCCGACCTCGGCCCTGACCTGGTCGGACCACTGTGGGTTGGAGGACCAAGGCCAGGTGAACGAGCTTGTCTGAGAGATCAGCGAGCTTTGAAAGCAGAAGCTGTTCGGGGTCCACGTGGTCCTCAACTTCGTGCTCCACCGCGTTCAGCCCTGTAAGAGTTGAGCGCGGCCGGGGTATGAGTACACGGGGCGATCGGACCCCTCTCTGGAGTCCGTGGAGCCCCTGACTGCGGAAGAAGGCACCAAGCGGGTGCGGGACCTCCTTGCCCCCAAGACAGTGATCGGCAATGAGGACGGCCCACGCTCATACAAATTGCTCAACCCTCGACCGACAGTGAGGCATTGTTATTGTCTTGTTTTTTGTTTTTATGTTGATGCTTAATAATATCACATGTCAGATGCTTACTGAGTCCTCATTGCAAGGGCAAGAAGCATACTGCTCTCTGGCTCCTTTGCCCAAGCAGTCCCGTGGGGTCGGACAGAAAGACATCGATCGACCGATCGGGTCGATCGGAACAAAGAAGAGGAAAGACAAAGACGTTTGTCCTCCTGCGACGAAGAAGCCGCGCATGGCAGTGGCATCGCAGGGGAAATTCAAGGTGCCATCGTCGTTTCCTGGAGAGGCCGGTGCCGACTTAGAGATGTCCGAGGCTGGGCCGGTCAGTGGGGCAGCAGTGGGGGCGTTGTCATCGTCATCGCCTTCATCCCCACCTCTGCCTCCTCCTCCTCCGCCATCGGGAGGTCTGTCAGGGAAATATCCCCAGGTGAAGAGGAGCGCATTCCGGAAGTTGACCTGGTAAGTTTATTTTTGATAAATTTGATAAATGTCATGTATGCTATGAGTTTAACTTTTGCTTGTTTGTTAGTGTGCCAGCACCGTTGCCCGATGACAGCGACGTTACAAGCCAGTCGACGGCCAGTGGCTCAGGGGTGGTCGGCGATGGGGACGACGCGGCGACGGCTGCACCGGTCGGCGGGGTGGCTGCGACGACAGGGGTGGTGGCCACTGACGTAATGGTCTTCATTGTCGCCGCCGGGCCAACTACAGCTGCTCAAGCCTCCGAGGCCTACCCGGTGGAGGCCTCGACCACAGGGGCGTCGACCGTGGCCATGCCGAGCAGCGATGCCCCAACCAACGCCGGAGCCGTGACGACCACGGCTGGTCCAACCGGCGACATGGCGATGGGGGAGCAGCCGACTGCTGACCCTCGAGTGGAGGAGCAGCTGAGCACCGACCCCGCTATGAGGGAGGCAGAAAATTTGGTGCCGCTATGATTGTAAAGAAAAGATTGAAAGAACATCTTTATTAATCCAAGATAAGAATACGTATCTTGTAATATCATGGGTAAAAGCGGCGAAGATGCTCAATATTCTAAGAGATAGGGACACGTTGGTCGTTTTCATGCATCAGTCGATAAGAGCCTGGTCGCGTTACTTCTGCTATAATGAATGGACTCTCCCATAGAGCAGAGAGCTTGTGAACACCGACTGCAGATTGTACTTGGCGCAGGACCAGGTCGCTGACTTGAAACGATCGACCATGTACGTTGTGGTCGTGATATTGGCGTAGAACTTGTTGGTATCGATCAGACTGAATGGCTGCAGCCAAGCGAGCTTCTTCGAGACTGTCGTTGTCTTCTTCCCTTGTTTGTTCGGCGACACCCTCATCATACTGCTGGATCTTTGGTGACTCATGAAGCATATCTACGGGTAAAATAGCTTTCGACCCATATACTATGAAAAACAGAGTCCAACCGGTGGCTCGACTAGGCTGAGTGCGAAGTCCCCAAAGAACTGCTGGCAATTTCTTCATCCAATGACCGCCATATTTATTGAGAGAGTCAAAAACTCTAGCTTTTAAACCTTGGAGTATCATGCCGTTAGCTCGTTCACATTGACCATATGCCCTTAGATGTGCCACATATGCATATTTAACTTGAATGCACCGGTCTTCGCAGAATTTCCAAAAATCATTGCCGGTGAACTGAGTGCCAAGATCGGTAATAATCTGGTTAGAAACACCATACCGATAACATATACCTTGGATGAACTCTGCGGCTTTCCTGGCTGTGTTGGTTCAGAGTGGTATAACTTCGATCCACTTTGTGAACTTGTCAATTGCAACGAATAGGTGATGATATCCCTGGAGGGCCTTCTGGAATGGGCCGACCATATCAAGCCCCCAGCATGCAAACGACCATGAAAGGGGAATAGTTTGGAGAGCTTGAGCAGGAAGATAGTGTTGTTTAGCAAAAATTGATATCCTTGGCACCTCCTGACTAGTAGCTTGGCATCTTTATTGGTAGTCGGCCAATAAAAGCATGACCGAAAGGCCTTGCTGATCAGTGTCTGAGCGCCAGCATGATTTTCACACAAGCCCGAGTGCACTTCTTTTAGTATATCCGACCCTTGTGATCAAGTGACACACTTCATGAGCACTCGGGTTGAGGCGGCCCTCTTGTATAATTCTGTTCCTACAACAACATATTGCTTGCTCCTTTAGGCCAGGCGGATAGCCAGGTCCTTGTCTTCAGGAGCTTTGGCGGTGAGGATGAAGTCGATGAAGAGTTGACGCCAGTCTTTGGCATCTTTGGTTATAATCAAGACAGAAGGCGTTTTCTTGGTGTCCAAGGGTTACGCTTCTTTAGCTTGAACCGATGGTTTGTGGAGTTCTTGAAGAAAAACACCACTTAGCACCAGCGCCTGGGAAGATCCCAACTTGGTGAGGAGGTCGGCGGCCGAGTTCTCATTCCGGGGGACGTGATGGAACACGAGGCTATAGAATTTGCCTTCTAACTTGCGAACCTCCGTGCAATATGCATCCATTTTATCGCTAGTGCAGGACCAGTCTTTGTTGACTTGACTAATGACCAATTTAAAATCTCCATATACCATCAAGCGTTTAACTCTAAGGGAGATAGCAATCCACAAACCGTTGATGAGTGCTTCATACTTGGCTACATTACTGGACGCTGTAAACAGAAGTTGAAGAGCGTACTTTAGGCGTTCACCTTGGGAGGAGATCAGAAGTACTCCAGCACCTGCTCCATTGATGCTGAGGGAGCCATCAAAATACATGACCCAATGCTCTGGGGTTTCGGCGGTCGGCGGGATTTGAACCTCTGTTCACTCGGCGATGAAGTCGGAGAGAGCTTAAGACTTAATGGCCGTCCGAGGCTTGAAGTCGAGGGTATATTCACCCAACTCAATGGTCTACATGATAATCCGACCAGTAGCGTCTCGATTGCGGAGAATGTTGCCGAGTGAAAATTCCGTAATAACGTCCACCGAGTGCGCCTAAAAATAATACTTAAGCTTCTGGGCGGTGATGAGCACGGCATAAAGGAGCTTCTGAATATGAGGGTATCAAACTTTGGATGATCCGAGTACTTCAGATATAAAATACACCGGTCGTTGAACTGGGTAGGCGTGGCCCTCCTCTAGGCACTCAGCGATCATGACGGTACTGACCACACGTGTCGTGGTGGAGATGTAGAGGAGCAAAGTTTCTTCCAAGGCGAGGCTCTCCTGCTCATAGGTGTGGGAGGTGGCGACAGCTCCCTTAATAGAAAAAGCCCCCGCTGGTCTTAGAACTTTGAGGACCAGGTATGTATAGTGGGGCACCGCCATGAACTTGGCGAGGGAGTGCCTACCAAGCACGACGTTATAGTGATAGAAATATGTCCAAGAGAATTCTAGGGGAATCGGAAGTTCTGGCCTGAGGCTAGAAGTTTTGGGTTCTGGAGCATCCTGAAGTTCCGGTAGGACCAAAAGTTTCGGGCCAGACCTAGTTTTGGTTTCTGGAGGAACCGGAAGTTTCGGTTGGACCAGAAGTTCTGGGCCTACCTGAAAGATGAATTCTGAACGAACTAAAAGTTTCGGGTGGAACCGGAACTTCCGGGTCAAAATAAATTTGATACAGAATGTTATTTTCGAAAGTTTCGGACAGAAATAAATTTGTACAGAAGGTTATTTTTAGAAGTTCAGGGCCTAGACCAGAACATCCAGGCCAGACGAACAGATTAGATCTGTTGGGTTTTAATACTGATTAAAGGCCCATGAGAGGGCACCATATAAGGAGAGGAGGGGCTAGGACGAAAAGGCTGCTGCAGGATGTTGCTTCGACCTAACCCTAGCCGCCACCTCTCCTAGCTATACCGGTTGTGGCCGTCTCTCCCCTAATCTCCCGCGTGGTACTAGCATACCGACGTGAAGTGATCCCGTCCCTGTAAGTGTGGATATCGTAGAGACGCCGCTGCTTCTACGGTGCTGATCTTTCCGTGGAGGCCGTCAGACTACGTCGTCTTCATCGCCGACGAACGGAAGGAACTGAGCGAAGCCGATCGAGAACACGCTTCATCAACTCTACTTTCGCTACCCTAGCGCGTTTTGTAGCTAGAGGTAATGATCTATGATCCTATTACACGCATGGTTCCAAGAAAGGTTCTCTGCCAATGTCACATGGTGTTACGCTCAGCAAGAGTCAGTGTCCTTCGACACCTGTTGAGCTAGAGAAGATGAGTACGATTCCGTATGCCTCCGCAATCAGATCCATCATGTATGCTATGCTTTGTACACGCTCAGATGTTGCTTATGCTCTAAGTGTTGTGAGCAGATACCAATCTAACATGGGTGAAAGTCATTGGGCGATAGTAAAGAGTATCCTAAAGTATTTGAGAAGAATTAAGGATATGTTCCTAGTCTATGGAGGTGAGGAGGAGCTCGTTGTAAATGGTTACACCGATGCAAGCTTCAAAATTGACAAGGACGATTCGCGATCGTAGTCTAGATTTATGTTTTGCCTCAATGGAGGTGCAGTGAGTTGGAAGAGTTCTAAGCAAGAAACGGTTACAGATTTAACAACGGAGATCGAGTATACTGCAGCTTTTGAAGCTGCGAAGTAGGCTGTTTGGATCAGAAAATTTATTTCTGAGTTGGGTGTTGTCCCTAGTGTGTCCAATCTAGTGGACCTCTATTATGATAATAGTGGTGCCATTGCGCAAGCCAATGAGCCTAGGTCACACCAGAAGTCCAAGCATATACTACGGCGCTATCACCTCATCCGAAAGATTATAGATAGAGGTGATGTAAAGATATACATGTCCACATGGATTTAAACATTGTCGATCCGTTGACAAAACCTCTCTCACAGCCCAAGCATGAGGCGCACTTGAGCTCTATGTGTAATAGATACTTACGTGAGTGAGTCTAGTGTATGTGCGAAAATGTGTCTTGTCTATGCTAATGTACACTTCGATAATTGGCTATCTTGTTTCTTGAATAACAGTCTTTTACATTGATCAGCAAGTATGTGACTTGTTTGTAAAACTCTTTGTTTTATAATGATGTTATTCTAAACGATCCCTAATCTCATTAATCATGTGGGACAATGATGATTTATAGATTAGCACATTTGTCTGATTGATGATCATATTTCACGGATCATAGATATAGAGATATCAAATCAGTAATGTGGACACATGTTAGAGAACATGGTGTTGGATAGACCCACTTTGAGATACTGCTGGGATTGTTATTTTAAATGTGCCATCAATTGTTCACAAATGGTGTACCTATAGAATCCTTAGACCTGAGATCATCATTGATTTCAGAATGTGTAGTGACGCACTTAGGGGCTTCCAAACGTTATTCCGTAACTGGATAGTTATAAAGGTTGCTTTCGGGTGTGTTATGAAACATGTCATGGGATGTGAGCGATCAAGATAGAATTTATCCCTCCTAAATAATGGGAGAGACGTCTCTGGGCCCCTCGAGATAGTTGGATTGGAAAAGTGCATGACCATGCCACTATGATTAAAGAGTTAATCATGATTAATCCACTACTTGATCGAGTGAAATGTCGAGCTATCACAAGGGTGGCACGAATCTCGTCTTGAGTTTTACTGATATCGTGTGGTAAAGGGATTGGTGCGTGAGTATATCAAGGTTCAGAAAATATGATTTTGATTTTGTATGTTTTCGAGGGTCAATATGTGCTGCTAGGTACCGCTATTGATTTGTGATTCGGAAAGGGTTTCCGGGTAACGGCCGTTTGCATATGAACCTATCGGGTCACACGTTTAAGGGGATGTGATTTAAAGCTTGCAAGAATTGGCTCTTGTGCAAGTGGGAGATTGATGGAAATATGCCCAAGAGAATTCTGGGGGAACTGGAAGTTCTGGCCTAAGGCCAGAAGTTCTGAGTTCTGGAGCATCCGGAAGTTCCGGTAGGACCGAAAGTTTCGGGCCAGACCCAGTTTCGGTTTCTGGAGGAACCGAAAGTTTTGGTTAGACCGGAAGTTTTGGGCCTGCCTGAAAGGTGAATTCTAGACGAAACAAAAGTTCCGGGTGAAACCGGAACTTTCAGGTCAAAATAAATTCGATACAGAATGCTATTTTCGGAAGTTCCGGTTGGACCGGAAGTTTTGGGTCTGAAAGTTCCGGTTAGACCGAAAGTTCCGGACAGAAATAAATTCGTACAGAAGGTTATTTTTGGAAGTTCTGAGCCTGGACTAGAACTTCTGAGCCAGACAAACAGATTAGATCTGTTGGGCTTTAATACTGATTAAAGGTCCATGAGAGGGCACTATATAAGGAGATGAGGGGTTAGGACGAAAAGACTGCTGCTGGTTGTTGCTTCGATCTAACCCTAGCCGCCACCTCTCCTGGCTACACCGGTTGTGGCCGTCTCTCCCCTAATCTCTCACGTGGTACTAGCATACCAGTGTGAAGTGATCCCTTCCCTGTACGTGTGGATACCGTAGAGGCGCTGCTGCTACTGCGGTGCTGATTTTTCCGTGGACGTTGTCGGACTACGTCGTCTTCATCGCCGACGAACGGAAGGAACTGAGCGGAGCCGATCGAGAACACGCTTCATTAACTCTACTTCCGCTGCCATAGCGCGTTTCGTGGCTAGAGGTAATGATCTATGATTCTATTACACACATGGCTACTAGGCGAACGGGGTAATTTTTTTTAAAATTAATGCTAGCGTAGCTTCCTCATAACCTAACAGATAGGCAGTCTCGAAGTCAGCGACGTAGAATTTGACGTGCTCGGTCCTGAAATTGTCCCGAGTGCCAAACGTCACCGGCAGAGTAAAGGTGCCGAGTGGAATGGAGGCCTTCCCCGGGACAATCCCGTAAAAAGGCGTGTCCGTCTTCTGAAGCACTGACTCGTCGATGCCGAGTACGAAAAGAGTTCCCTTGAACAGGACATTAAGGCCGCTGCCACCATCAATTAGCATCCTCTTGAGATGCATCTTCAGGATCACTAAGTCGACCAACAGTGGGAATCGATCCGGCTTGGGGACGTCCGTCCACTGGTTGTCCCCGCTAAAGGTAATCAGAATTTCCGACCACCGCAGACGTTCGATTGCCCTATTGCTGATGGTGTTAACGCGATGGGCAAGCAGTTTTTGCTGGTGTTTGGACTCTGCCGCAACCGCTCCACCAAAGATCATGGAGACCGTCCGAGCGAGCTCTTGGCCATACCACCTGGTAAAGTCGCTCGGTGAAGGCTAAGAAGCCATTGTGGCGAGAGTCGACGTCCTTGTGCCGGCTAACTCCTGGTGTCCCGTGGCTCCGATCAAAGCGCTCCCGGCTACGAAGCTCGCTGCGCTCGCGTCGTCCGCGGTGGCGAGAGATGATGTTACGCGCATCACACGCCTGGTCGATGATTTCACGAGCATCACCCAAGAAAGAGCTCCCCTGGCGATCGCTCGATCGGGAGCGTCGCGACCGACTAGACAGTCGGGGAGTAGCGTTACGGTCGGAAGATCGCGACCGCGCAAATGACGCCGCCTCGGCGAGTTGGGCGGCAGCAGCCTGTGTCATCGCCCGAGCCCTCTGGAGCTCGGGTGTATCCGGGAGGGCGGAGAGTGCCCTCTCAATGGTGACTAGGTTAGCCGTGAGAGTACGATATACGGCGTGACCTTCAAAGTCCACCGTATATGCTTCTTGCGTGTCGTGCCGTGAGGTTCCAGCAGCTTGAGCTCTTCCTCGACGAAGTGAGCAGGAGGCATTACGCCTCCAACGCTCTCGTCGGTGTTTGCTGAACTCGACGGAGTTGGTGGTGTGCTCGTCGTCAGAAACAACGGCTGTCATCATCATGACAGCCTTCGCCGGAGGAAGCATCGGGGCGACTATCGCGTCCTGCCTCCCGGTCCGCGTAGAGGCGACCTCGGTGAATTAGCGCCGCCGGACAGTGTGTCCACCTGAATTGGAGAAGATGACGAAGTCGGCGGGAGAATCGTTGGAGACGGGTCGACACATAGTCGATGGAGCTACACGCTTGGGTGCTGAAGCCATTTTGGCATGATGGCACGCCGCGCTCCTAGCGGTAGGGCGCACAGGGAGTGTGCACGAAGTCCTATGGGGTTACCCATGGATAAGATTTATGTAGGTGTATGGGGAAGTTTGTGATCGCGATTTAATGGTTGCCGCACAACAGCAAGAGATAGAGATTTTTAGACAAGTTCGAGCCTCCCTGAGGATAATAACCCTAGTCTTGTGTGTTGGAATATGAGCAAAAGAGCCTGAAAAGGATCTTATGCGAGTGCGCGTATGTTTAAAGACGTCCCTGTAAGAGACACCTCCGGCCCCTTTATATACTGCAGAGATCGGGGTTACCGTTTAGGCCTTAACAGCCCCATTAATCTCCTTTAATACGGTTTAAATCATCTGGGATCGTGGGCTAATAAATACAACGTTATTCGCTGCATTGATTCGACTTTTACGCCCTGGATTTTATTGTCATTGATGAGGTGGACCGACTGTTGAACGGATCTCCCGAGTCCTGGCGGTCGGGCGTCCTCCCAAGTTCTGACAGTCGGGCGTCTTCCCGAGCCCTGGCTGTCGGGAACCCTCCCTTTGACTGACTGCATTCGGGATGCGTATTGGTCCGACCCCTTCCAGGTCGTATTTAATACTCTGTCTTCTCGATCATATCTTCTATTTGATCAACATGAATGTACTCGGAGAGTACCCCGGGAGTACGACACAACTTAATTGTCCTGAAGAGAAACCCCCTTCAGAATTCGAAATCTGAATCTTGAATGAACGAATGAATGAAAAACTGAAGATGTCTTGCAGGCTAGATCAAAATCCATCGTAATAGTACTACAAACTAATACTAACATACAGAAACAGATATCTAGATTCTAGAGAAGCAGCGCTATCATAACCTTTTAGCAGGGCCGGAAACTTGCTCTGCAGAACAGTATGACACGGCTCAGAATATCAGAAACAGGAGTATATGAAGAAGAATCGTGCACAAGCACCGCTCGCAGCAACAGCCAACAGGTGAGTGCAACCGGCAGGAAAGGGATGTCCAACAAGATGGCTTAAATTCTCAACCAGATCGCCGTCGCCGGAGCCTTGCAGAGTCTTCGAAGAAGAAGAAATTCAAGAACTTTCCAGGCTCCCGCTCCAGCTTTGAATCCACGTACTTTTCTTCCTTTTTCCGAAAGGTCACTTTGCATCTACGACGAGTACCAGTTAACCACTTCCTCCTTGCAGTACTTCCATCGCCGACGGTGCCTTCAAGTTTTGCACTTTGGTACTTTGCGGTGCTTAATTAGGGTTCTTCTGGTCAGTTTAAAGATTGTAACTAGTTGCTCCCACCGGTCACCCTAAATGGAAAAATTAATCAT
>KE372716.1:177779-190979 GCA_000418225.1 Zizania latifolia | reverse complement strand
CCGCCGATCCCGGCGGCGGCGGCGAGGAGGCCGGTCCTCGCGCGGCACGCCTCCTTTGTGAGTAGACGCCCAAATCCTGCTCTTCTCGGCCTGCTAAGCTTGGTTGCTCGTGTGATCTGTGCGAAAATTGGGATTTTTTATGTGGTTTCCGGGCTTGCTTCGGTGTTTAGTCTTTGCTGTTGCATCCGATTCATTCGCTGTGATTGAGGTTTTCCTGTTAAGAATTTAGGGGTAATGCCGGCATGATGTGATGGGCGATGCAGGGTCTAATTTGGAGAGAGAGGAGAGCGGAAGGAATCTTGGGCTCTGAAATTGCCGGACGCCGGTACATTCTTATTGTACTTGGGTAGTACTGTCAACCTGGAGTGAGATGTTTCGATCCGTGCGATTTATGTGGATGCAGTCATGCAGCTTAATGGGAGTCTAGAAAGCCATTTTAGATGCTTGCGATCCAATGTTCTTTTCCGAAGACTGCCTTGGGTTCTATGAAATGGTTGATTTTATCAAATGACTTGAGGTACTGGGTACACAGCATCCTAGGATGTTAAATGTTAGTGCCATGTACTATCAATGTATTTCTGTGGCCTGTAATTTTGCAGAATTAGGTAGTAAATATGATGCTATAACTTTGCTCTCGCACTAGGCATTTCTTTCTTGAAAATTTCTTTCCTTTCGCCGTAGGCATTTCTTCTTAGAAATTTTTCTTTCCTAAAGATGCCTGTGGAGAAAATTCTGGCATGGATTGATGGCATTGCAAAGTGAGGGGAAAGGAGGATCAGACTGGTAATCTAGTACTGTATGTGTCATGAAAGTGTCTTGACTCTTTTGGCACTTTCACTCATGTTCTGACTACTTGGCCCCCATAACTTCATTCAATTGAAATAAATGAAAAGGTACTTTTATGTCTCAGCTGAATAGTATTTTCCCAGCTGAATAGTATTTTCCCATTTAAGTCCTCCATAGTTGAAAACAGCAAAACTGTTCTGGATGATACTTTTTAGTGGTTTGCATCAGTAGGTGACTTGATCTCATCATCTTGCTTGGTTTTGAGCTCATCATTCTACTTGAGGTTGTGTTTAAATTGTAAAATTTTGGATTTTCTCAGTAAATGCTGAACAAGGTGATACACATGCCATGTTTTTTTATTTTTTTCTCAATTCTCACTACAGTAGATAAAAAGGAAGCATAGCAAGATATGTGCACTCACCTATCCATTTCTACTTGCCTGATAATTGCATGTTGCTATCTCACGTTCTTTGACCAAGGAGTGGAAAAGTTGTACTCCACATTTAACTCACATGGGAGTAGTGTTCTAAAAATCGGCGCTAGGCGCCGTCTAGGCGCTAGGCGCCACCCTCCCGCCGCGATTCACCTCGAGTCGGCAAGCTGGGTGACCTAGGCACCTAGGCGGTTGACCGTGGCGCCTAGGCGCCTGGACGCGGCAGCGCCAAGCCCACCCAGGCGGGGGTAGAGGTAGAAAAACAGAGAAGAGCAAGGAGAGGAAAACGTGGTCGGGAGAAAAAGAGAGGCCTGGGTTTGCTCCGTTCGCCGCCCGCTACCGCCGCTCGCCGTCGCCGAGTTTACTGTCGGCCGGGTTAAGAAGAAGCAGCGTTTGCGGCACGGATCCGCCGGCGGGGCGCACGAGCGGCCCGGATCCGCTGGCGCAGGGCGCACGCGGCCAGGATCCGCCGGCGCGGGGCGCATGCAGCCTGGATCCGCCGTCGGGTGCCGCGCAGGGCCTGGATCTGCCACCGTGGTGGGTGGGGAGGGGAGAAGCACGAGTGGAGAAGATGCGGTGGGAAGGGGGACGGTTACTGTGGGCTGGTCATGAGCAGAGAGGATGCAAAGAGGTCAAGGGCTAGAAGTGAAGCTGAAGAGAGAAGAGAGGGGATTGGGAGGGGAACGGTGACTGTGGGCTGGTCGGGAAGAGAGGTGAAGTGAAAATCCTAGGCGCCGCCTAGGCGGCTCTAGGTGCTAGGCGCCGGGTCACCGCCTGACTAGCGCCTAGCGCCTACTTGAACACTGCATGGGAGGGGACAGGATTAGTCCTTGCATAGTTGCAACCATTATGCACATATTTTACGCATGATTGTTGTTCACTCTCAATAAGAAAATAAAACTGAATGTCTAGGGCATTTAGAATGATACGGCATAGTGGTAGGTTTGTTTTTGCCTTTTTTGTGTCAACATTATTAGTGTATGTATGATATAATACGAAAGACCCTTTTAAGTCACATGGTACCACAACAGCACAACGCAAGAGCATGCAGTGTAGATTGGTAACTTCTCTTTCCTTTTTTGTGGTATGGCTAATTATTTGTCATGCTTGCGCTGGTTTTGCAGGTGAGGAGTCCTGCAAACAGTACCATGTCTGGAATTGAGAGAACTTTTGAAAGCATGGATGCTGGATATATCCCTGTTGTACGGTCTGGAGGTTGGTCCGATATTGGGTCGAGGCGCACAATGGAGGATGTCTACACTTGTCGTGATAACTTCATGCAAGATTTTGCACTTGAAAGTTTTGAAGATGGGCCCAGTGCATTTTATGGGGTATGTTTTTGTTCTTGTGTATTCAAGGCCTTGATATCTGTGATACATGTTAGCCAATTTAGTCATTTCCTGACTGGAGAAACAATATCGACTCGCTTTTGAGAGTACTTTCATGCACCTGACATGCATTTTCTGTGTATATACCCTTCATATGATTTTAATGTTTTAGGTTTTTGATGGGCACGGTGGAAAGCATGCTGCTGACTTTGTGTGCAGCAATTTGCCAAGGTTTATCATTGAGGATGAGGGTTTTCCAAGGGAGATAGAGAAAGTTGTGTCCTCAGCCTTCTTACAGACTGATGCTGCTTTTGCAGATGCTTGCTCTGTGAACTCATCTCTTGCATCTGGCACGACTGCGCTTGCTGCTCTTGTGGTTGGAAGGTATTGGCCTAACTTCTGAAACTGTAAAGCTTTGTCCTATGTTCCTGGCAGCATCTCTGTTTTTTGACATTAAACAGTAGGGGAGGCCCCTACCGTATAATATATATAAATATAATTTAAAAAGAAAATATGTACATTAAATAAAAAAATTACATCCCCATAGGCGCAAGCATTAAACGATAGTGCCTAGCCAATAAAAAAATATGATTTCTATCTTCTTCCTTGACTCTATGCATATGCAAAGCGAGTTCATTCTTGAATATATTTTTCCAATTCATAAAATTTGTCAAGATATTATCAAAGATCTTCGCTTTTCTTTGCTTCCATAGCTTACATATGGCTGATTGACTCGATGTTGCAGCATCTTTGTTTAAATATTATCTGGTGTTTACCATTACTTATCAACAGTCTCCTGTTATGACCTTACACTTCATATTTCATTGCATGCGGACATGTGTACATTAATTCTTCTATGGGCACATAAAAAAGCTAGAGCTTCAACACTTTCTCATTTCTTTCATAAATAAACAACAATATTTCTTGATCTTTCGTTAAATGCATGTCTCCTGTCTTTGCAATTGTGCGAAGTGCATTGGCAGCCATATAGTTCATACATGTGTTTTGCTTCTTTAGGGGGACAACACGAATATCACCCTTTTGTTTTCTGAACAATTCACTGTCTTATTTCGATGTTTACAACCTTGTCGACCATTGTTAATGTCAGCATTCGTTATATCCTATTACATGGTTTAGTACCTCTTTCACCAAAGTAATCATATTATAATTTGGGGGAAACAAAAATGAATTGTGCCTTTCTTAAGTCTATTCTGTAATTTTCTTTTCCCTCTATCTCAATCTGTTCTTTTTTTGCTTTTTAGGTTTAGTTTTGATACTATGATCTCTGGAAGTTTTGAACTTTCACTTGAGATAACCAACTTTCTTCTCTCTTAATCGTTTATTCGTTTTTGATAGGTCACTTCTGGTAGCAAATGCTGGTGATTGTAGAGCAGTACTATGTTGTCGTGGTAAGGCAATTGAAATGTCCAGCGATCACAAGCCATCTTGCAACAGAGAAAAGGTGCGCATTGAAGCTTCTGGTGGCTATGTTTATGATGGCTACCTGAATGGGCAGCTGAATGTTGCGCGGGCAATCGGAGACTGGCACATGGAAGGACTCAAGGCATGTGGTGGTCTTGGGCCCCTTAGTGCTGAGCCTGAGGTGATGATCAGGGATCTCACTGAGGAGGATGAATTCCTGATCATTGGTTGTGATGGGATCTGGGATGTCTTCCGCAGCCAAAATGCGGTAGACTTTGCATGCCGGAAGCTCCAAGAGCATAATGACCCTCTTGCTTGCAGTAAAGAACTAGTTGATGAGGCCATCAAGAGGAAGAGCCTCGATAACCTTTCTGTAGTTGTTGTTTGCTTCAATTCCAGGCCTCCTCCTGTCCTAACAGCTCCAAGGCCTCGTGTACAGAGGAGCATATCTGCAGAAGGCCTGAAGGAGTTGCAAAGCTTCCTTGATAGCTTGGCTGATTGACATTGCAAAGCTTCTTTGATAGCTTGGCTGATTGACATTGCAAAGCTTCCTTGGTAGCTTGGCTGAGGCTGATTGACATTGCAAAGCTTCCTTGGTAGCTTTCTGAGGCTGATTGACATTGCAAAGCTTGATTGACATGAGGCTTCTTGCTTGGCAGAAGCCTGACATACCTGTAACAGTGTACTTCCATTTCTTAGCTTGGAAATTTAGGTTTAATGCGGCTATTCCAAGGTTTAGTGCGAGCTATCTCATAATCTCTGAGAGCTGCTGTTGAGTGATCTAGTGTTGTAACATATGCTGCAGCTAATTCCACTGCAGTCATTGGTTCAAGGATATGCTGACTTAAGTCTAAAAATGATCAGCGAACATTTATAAGATCTCTGTCAAATGGTGAGCAAATCTAGCCTGGGGTGAGAGTACCTTGTTTTTGTGTTCTGGGAGGTGCTTCGCTCATGTATAAATAAGCTCAGGCCACACTAGAGTCATGTATGTGTTGTCAGATAATTTCAGCAGCATGTTTCTGTTCTCCCACGACATCAGGTACAGTAGGAGCTGGATCTCTGCATGTGCCTCCTGTCATCCTGCTTGGAACCTGAAGATGACGATGACGACAACGCAGACAGGCAACAGAGAGCAGCTGAGGTCGAAGACGTGAAGCCATCTACATACTTGGTCAGTCAGCCATGGATGTGATCCGAACAGGAGAAGGCAGGAGAAAGACGGAGAGCGACCAATCAATCACTCACGTGTCCTGTGATGGGAAATCCAGATCGGTGATGCGTTCTACTGGGAAAAAAATTGTACGGAGAGGGCAAAAAAAAACCTGCAATATGAGGTTATCTCTAGATGTTTGTCGCATGAAAAAAGAAAAGATCGAACGGAGTAGACGAAGCTGAGGTGGGGTGGGAGCGGCGTGGGTCTGACGGGGCCTCAGAGGGGCCGAGTTGGAGGCCAGGACCCGGGAGCGAGCAAGCACGACCGTCATGTCGAGCGAGGTATGGTCAGCGCTGCCGACAGTGTCGATCCCGTCTCATGCCACCGGCGCCCCGCTAGACTCACGCGGAAGCTCACCTCCGGTCCGACCTTCCTCCCCTTCGACTTCAACGACGACATCACCTTCTTTTCGCCGCCATCGCCGCACCGCCCGTGGCCTCGCGCTGCTCCCGCTGGCCGTGCCGCCCCGCACTGTTGGAGCCCCGTCAGACCCGTCCCGGTCGCGTCGCCCCGCGGTGCCCCACCGGACTCGTGCCGGCCGCGTTGCCCCTGCCGCCAATCTCTCCGTTCACCGTCTCGGCTTCGTTAGATCTCCTCCATTCTACGTGTCAAGCATCTAGAAGAGGCCTCATACTGTAGGGTTTAGGATAGAGAGCGACCAATCAATCACTCACGTGTCCTGTGATGGGAAATCCAGATCGGTGATACGTTCTACTGCTCCCTGAAGATTAACTGAAGCTCTGTGAGCAGGTATGAAGTGGTGACTGGTGTGAGCAGCTAGCATCGCGGGATCAATCAGGGTAGCCACTCCTCTCATCAGTCTCGCTTTCTCGTGAGAGGTTGCAGCTTTTGCTGGCCCATAATCGTAAAGAATCAGGCCCGTGGCACCCAGACTTCGTTCGTGTTCTAGGTCACTCAACTTCAGCTACAGGGATTCGCACGTATGCTTTTTTTCACACTCTCCTCTCCTAAATTCTAAATCTCATAGTAGTTCAAGAGCCATAATAAATATCGCATTTCTCTCTTCTCTCAATCATTGATCTACCCAAGGCAAGAAGGGTAGATGCCACACCACAAGCTCTTGAGTAAACATCAAGCTAGGCAGCTAGCATTGACATTTTTCCTTGCCCACTATTATGTGGGATTCCATGGACCCATTCTCTACCATCAAACCCCTCCTGCACACCACCACACATCACAGCTGACATCCGGAGAAATTTCTCCATCAGCCATGGACGTCGCATCGCTGGCCGTTAACTGCATCTGCGTCTCTCTCTCTACATTGGATGCTCGGTACTCTATCAAGGACCAAATCAAACAATCCATCAAACATTTGGTACTATCAGGAGATATGACTAGATCCTCCATCTTGATCCCTCTGTCGAAAAATACTTTTATTTTAAGATAAAATTGATAAATTGGCAGTTAGAGTATTGTATTAAATTGACTCTTATTAATAATAAATTAATACTATGGAGTGATAGGTAAAAATATTAAATGAATAAAATTTCTTGATTTACTAATTAAGTATAGATAAAAAGGTAGTTCATCCACCCCACGATGAACTTATTTTGAGATAAAATTGACAAATTATTGGTGAGATACTGAGATATGATACAAAGTCTTCCCTCATTGATAAAAAATAATATTGTGATATGATATGTAAAAGGTAGGTAAGTTACATATATCAAATTAATAAAACTTCTTGATTAGCGAGCCGATAATGGATAAGGATGTGAAAATAAAGTATTTTAGAATAAAATTAAAGAACTAAAAGTAATTTTTTCGACAGAGTGTAAAAATAAAGTTTTTAAAACAATGTTAGTATGTTATAAATGAACTCTTCTATTTTTCTGACAAGAGGGAGTAGTTTGTCCTCTGAATTTTCATAGTGGCGTTTGGTAGCCGCACGACATTGCAGCAGCAACGGCAGGGCAGGGAAGGATAGTCTCGTCGACGGCGACGACGAAAGGGACTAGTCCGGGCAGGCGACCTCGCCGTGCCCACATTGACGGCTATAGTGGTGGTGGCCCAGTAAAAGCCCCATCTTGGATGGCTGCTACACGTAGCACCACAACATCTTCGCCAACAGTTGCTACACTGCCTGCACACAAAAATTGCCTCTACCTTTTTTAATACAGAGGATGAAATATGCTATATTCTCTGACTTGACATCATCAGATGTAGAGCTCTACATCAAGGTATGTATAAAAATACTTCGCTTAAGCAGACACGTCTTTGGTCACTTCATCGTAAATTAGTCCACTCCTGCTTAACAAATTGAATGAAAATTTCCTAATGAAACGTAGTCCAAGTTAGCGAGGAAGGTGCATTAACATGACATGGACGAAGTTAGCGACGGCAATTTGTGTAGTTGCATCACTACCGTGTTATTAATTACTTATGTGACAAATTATAGCTGATTCTAGTATTTAAATATTATATCATAATATAACTACTCCTCTACCTACTCTCTCATCTATCCAATCACAATCATCGCTAATTTATTTCTCAATGTAATTATCTCAATCAATTATAATCATCTCTTATTTAATTTTATCTCTCTCATCAATCCCAATGAAAAACTACCGGAGTAGGAGTACTTATATTTTAGAACTAAAGGTGTAAGTTGTAAAATGTGCCAATAATTTTTAAATAAGACAAACCTGATAAAATATGCCAGGTTGTAATGTATTTTAGGATAGAGAGAGCAAATAAAAAAGTGACAATTTTTTTAAAGAAGAAAAAACAGGTAAAATATGCCTAGGTTGCATTGTATTTTAGGACAGTAACACAGTAAGATGTAAAATTGATGAAATTTTAAACAAGAAAAACCTGGTAAAATATGATCAGGTTGTATTGTATTTTAAGACAGAGGGTATAAAAAGTGGCAATAATTTTTTAAAGAAGAAAAAACCTGGCAAAATAAGAGCAGGTTGTACTGGTAGTTGGTTGAGCACTTGTGCAGTTGTGCAGGGTGTGCAATTGCGCCCTGGACTGGAGAAGCATCTTATCACAATCAGCAGCAGCACGGCTATGAGGCTATCTGCTTTCCTCAGTGGAAACATCAGGCCACAGGCAAATCTATAAAAAAAACGCTTTCTTCACATGATTTTGCTCTCAGGCATGCAAGTAGCAACAGCTAGCTTGTTTGATCAAAAACGCAAAAGCTGAAAAGCACTTGTGCTTTAGAGGACGCCATGTTCAGGCTTCAGGCTTCAGAATTCATGCGATGCGATGCGGCAGTGAGGCCCATCCGTTCATGTCGCCGTAGGTATAGTACTATATATAACATGGCTACACCATATTCTGTATATATGTATGGCAGGACGTGTTTCATGGATGGTCTCAGCTCTGAAACAATGTAGTGAAAAAGAAATAGGATACGGAGGCCACAGCTCGTCTTGGCATGCGAGTATATACGGAGAGAGATAAAATATAAGTTAACTGAGACTTTTTGAGTTGTATAAAAAAGAGAGACTCTTCTAGCTGCGATCTCATCTGTCACAGAGATCGTGGTCTCGTGTATATATCAGCGCATAGGTAGTTTCAACAGTTGGCTTCTTAGATGATGTCAATAAAATATTATATTTAAAAATTATATTCATAATTCTGATTTCAATTCTGATTTTTTAATGTAAACCTATAGTAAACTTTTTATACATCTCTTTTTTTTTCTCTCCTCTCGTTTAATCTCTTTCTATTCTCACCTTGAATGTAGTGACGACATGGTGTCTTAGTTAAGACATAGTTTCTTTTATTTTTTATTCTCTCTTATTTAATTTTCTTGTCACATCAGATTTTTTTCTACGTAGCAGCATAATAAATATCTAAGCGCAATCTCAACCCATAGTTTCTATGAGTAGTGTCTAGAGGTAAGAAAGAACAATTAATATCTATTAGACATTTTATCTAATGCACAGTGTCTATGTCAGTTTTTATAGAGAAAAAATAATTATTATTATGTATGTACTAGATCAACTATGATAATTTTATTATGTAACCATCATCGAGGGAAGAGATGTGGGCACAATAGATCCTGGCAAAAACATAAGGGAAGAAACTAGTAGGTCCAACGGCAATATCATTGGTTTCTTATTTTTTAGACACTGTGCTGACCTAGTTTTTTCATGAAGACACATTTTCTTCTATTTTTCTTCTTTGTCTTCATTAATTCGCTTCCATGGATAGTGTCTAGAGGTAAGAAAGAACAATTAATATCCATTAGACACTACCTTACCCAATACACAGTGTCTATGTCAGTTTTTATAGAGAAAAAATAATTACCTTTATGCATGTACTAGGATTAACTATGGTAATTTTATTATGTAGCTATCACTGAGGAAAGAAATGTGGGCACGGTAGATCCTTGCAAAAACCTAAGGGAAGAAACTAGCGGATCCAACGCCAATATCATTGGTTTCTTATTTTTTAGATACTGTGCTGATCTGATTTTTTTATGAAGACATATTTTCTTCTATCTTTCTTCTTTGTCTTCGTTAATTTGCTTGCAACGTCAGATTTCTGTTTATGTGACAATTTATTTAATGCCTAAGACACTAGCTGATGTGGAGAGTTTAGACTGCTCTAAAACATCATCGTACCTAGAGAGGGTTGAGACCGCTCTTATGATTGAGCATCACTCCTCTCGTCTTCTGCTGCTACGGTACATCAAATCATTTGAGTATATCCATGTAGATGGCATCTCAATTTAAAAGGTAGTCTAAAATGCATCAACTTGAGGTTTATGTAAATATATTAAAACTATAATACTTTCATCAGAATGGATGAATGTGTACTCAGAAATAGTTCGATAAAGTAATAGGCAATAAAGTTCAAAGATAATATATGTACTTTAGATATAAAAGTGACATTTTACTAATACTATGTTGTTAGATTTGAGATAAAATTTTAAACTCTAAAGTCACTAAATTTAGGATGGAGGGAGTAGATTTTAAAATTGGTATCGTAATTCATCAGTTTCATCTACTATTTCGTCTGCCATGGGAGACTGCCTAGCCTGAAGACCATCCCTTTAATGTTTGGGCATCAGTTCCGCTCTCGCTGTCAGCCACGGTGGAGGATAGGGGCGCATAATGAGTCATTAAGAGCATCTCCGAGAGATCTCCTACGTGACTACCTAAATTTGAATTTAGATATTTTGGTGAAAAATGAAGCTCCAACAGCTTCCCTAAATAAGTTCCTTTCCTAATTCATCCCCTAAATAACATCTCATCTATCTCAAAAGTAAATAACATCTCATCTATCTCAAAAGTAGGATTAGTTTTCTCATTCCTTATTTTCTCTGGCACCGTTCTCTTCTGTTTTGCGCGTGTTCTTTCTCTCGCGCCAGAGGTTTTCGTTCCATATTTGAGCGCGCGCGACAGTGTGAACTACGCTTCGGCTAGGAGCGACAAGCGCGCGGGCGACCGGGAGCGGTGAGCACACGGACGGTGGAGAGGACGAACAACAGTTAGCAGCCATGGGAGCACGGCGGTGAGGAGCAGCATCCTCTCCGCGGCCTCGAGATGGTGAGGTCGCTGGACGTTGGCCACGGGCCGCGTCGTGGAGCTGGAGCATGAGGCGAAAAGGGGCAGGTTCCAGCGCACTTCTGTGCCCGCCGTGCTGGTGGTCTGCTGATGCTTATCCTAGCCGTCCTGTTCCTCCAGCGGTGGCAGGCCTCCTCCTCCTCGCCGGACTGGCTCTTTGAGGCCAAGCCCTCCTTGGAAGACAACGAGCAAGGCATGTATACTTCCAATGATCCAATCCTACTCACTCCATGCTTATTTAATTACTTAATTAAAACGGCTAAAGAAAGGATTTTTCTGCTTTTCCATTGGTCATGTACTGCACCCTGTCATGGGTACTGTTGGTGTTCGTTGTTGTGGTGCGGGTGCAAAAGAGCCGCGTCTGGCAATCCTCTAGCACGCTCGATGCGAGGCATCAGCTTCGAGGCAGCGCGCGTGCGACTGCGGGTGCAGATCGCCCCAGCGCGCTTGCGGATTGCCAACCGATGGAAACGCGAACACTGCGCCGGGTCAGATAGCCTGCGATGGAAACGAGGATGTATGGCGGCGAAGGAAGAAAAAACCAACATACTGCATATGTGATACAATTTAAATAATAGGGATTGAGATTAAGGGAATCTGCTGTAGATTATTTTATTTTTAGGAGATAAATAGTTTAGAATGATATCTATATGAGATTATAGGGAATCAAATTTAGAAACACTCTTGAAGATGTTCTAAGACTCTACTCGTTAAAGCTTATTATCTTAACGAGTCATGCATAGTACTTTAAAATAGGTGTGTATTTAAAAAGTCATACTTCAAAACTTTTAACTAATAGCTAAAATAAAAATGTGTATCTTTCACGTTGTGCATATGACATATTTAAATTCATACCTGAAATTTTTTATTTGATATTAATTTTATAACTGTTAATAATATATATATAAAAAAATTCATAAAAAAAATTTTAATATAGGAAGACGTGCTAAAAAATTATGAGTAATTTCGAGACATACGTCAATCCTTCTCCGAGGGCCTCGAATTAAATATATTCAGCGACAGCCGGCGTACGGTAATCGCGTTGAAATAACAGGCGGCGTACAATCATCATATCGTCGTCCTCTACTCACCAAATGCGTGTACAAATACCATGAATACGACGGTCCCACGTCTCGTTTTCTTGGGCAGGGTCGCGCCTAGGATACGACGATGTATAGTACGTGTGTGGACTCCCTATATCTGCTGGTCTGCACCTTAATTATGACCATCATTGCTCCATGACATGGCGCTCCGTTCTCAAAACAATTATTGTACGTTTTAAACTAGTCAAATTTCAATGTTTTTGATTATTAATAAATTAAAAAATATTAGGATTTAATCATAAGAATAATAGATTTGTCATGAAATTCCTTCATATATTTATATTTCTACAAATGTTTAAATAAAAACAGTATAAAGACACGTGTATTGGAGATTGTATCAATATAGTTTACTTCTCTCTCCGGTTTCTCGTATAACTAGCCTTCTAAGTGTTTTAAAATATAGGTTGTTTTAGAATTTTTAGATATTTTACTATATTTTTCTTCTATTTTTGTATTTTTAAATAAATATCATCCTCGTAAACAAATATTCTCTCTGTCCCATAATATAGCAATCTAGTACTGGATAGAACATTTAATATTACAACGAATCTAGACAGTGTCATATTACGTTGTCCTATGAAATGTCCTATCCAGTACTAGATTGCTATATTATAGGACGGAAGGAGAGTAACTCATATTTTATAAAATAAAATAAATAATAAAAGTTAATTTAAGTTAATTTCTTAATTTGTATACACAAGTTAGAAACAATCTATATATAAGCAGTTAGAAAGGGAGTATTTGACAATGGAGTAGCCCGATTGCAATGATGAGGGGGAGCAGGATTTGGATCCTGCGAGGATAATCATAAATTCTCCGTTGCCATGGTAAAGTCAAGCTTCGCTATGATGATTTGCATATGCAAATGCATCCATGATCCATCGATCTATTTGGTGGGTCAGGGCCGGTTGTGCATGCAACGACATCGATCTCCATGAATGCACTGAAAAGTTTTGAGCTTTTGCGAGTAAACAAGATTCAAATATTAAGACACACTGGTCACTTTTGTTTACAGATCTATCGGACTAAACAGACGTTGGAATTCTACGATAGCTAGTGCTCCGTCCACTCAGCTGCACACTGGTGTGATCAGTTAGAAATAATTATTCTGTAAAACTTTTATTGATGTATTTTAACGGTCCAAAAACCTAATGCTGAAAAATTAAAAAAGACAGAAATTAATTTGGAAATTAAGATCCAGAATTTAAAATTGAATGTAATTTATAAGCAACCGCTCAATACAAAAATAGTGCGAGGAATTGACATAAAATGCGTTGAGAGAACCTGGGGAGAATACTACTTCAGGTATGTTTGTTTTAACTTTTGATAGTTATAACTATGTTTAGAATTTGAAGCTAAAATA
>KE372716.1:119953-139811 GCA_000418225.1 Zizania latifolia | reverse complement strand
TACGGGAAGACCTGCCGCACCTGTTCGACGACGTCGGCATCGACCGCTCCGCGTACGACGACCGCGTCCGCTTCCGCGACCCCATCACCAGCCACGACACCATCGACGGCTACCTCTTCAACATCCGCCTCCTCAAGCTCCTCTTCCGCCCGAACTTCTACCTGCACCACGTCAGGCAGGTGAGCGACTCCATTGGCCCCCAATTTTTCACCTTAACAATTTGCAGCGAGAAACGTGTTTAGGTGCATTTCGAAGAATTTGTAACTAGATTGGTGGAGTTCGGTTTTAGACAGGGCCGTATGAGATCACCACGAGGTGGACTATGGTCATGAAGTTTGTTCTATTGCCGTGGAAGCCGGAGCTGGTCTTCACTGGGCTGTCGATAATGGGAATCAATCCTCAGAATCTCAAGTTCTGCAGCCATGTGGTTAGCATTCTTGTCTGATACTGCAGCTTGGAAGTTTGAACGTATGTTTCTTCATATTAGTTGCACATAAAGAAGTTATGGTTCAGAAAATGGATTAGTGGTTCTTGAATCCAGCGGATCAGATGTATAGATCATGCTATACGAAGTCTACTATGTATAGAGTTAGGGGGGCTATTTCTGGTATTCAAGGCCTTTGAGATGAAGCATTATGTTAAGCACGCCCTGCCTAGAAGTTAAAGAGTATGGAATTTTATCAAGAAAATTATTTAGCAGTCAGTTGAGAGTAAGGTTTGGAGAAATGAGACTAGCGAGCTCCCTGACAAAGCTTTCAGACAATTTTCTCATATTAAGTTTCCTTGTGTTGCATACTTATTGTTAACTATGGCAAATAATGTTTAGTGTTGTTGTAATACATCGCCAGAGACCCTTCTTCCTATACCACAATGATTCATATTCATCCTGAGCCAAAGCTCTGTACTTAGCTTCCATAGTTCACTTCACGCTTGATCAAGTTACAACACTATATAGTTGCAGTTTCTGTGATGTGCCCTTGAGTTCTTCGTTCTTACTTTCTTGTTTTTCCCATTCAGTGTGCATTTCTGTAAATATAAGATTAAAGATTCTACGCTTCTCAGCATAGTGTTGGAGAGGTTTTTCCCATATAGAAAACTCAACAACAAAATAAGTTTACCCAACTCATCATTAAATAGTAATGTATCATAACTTCCTGATATGTTGAAGTGCAGGATATTTGGGATTCAATACAGAATAATGGATATTTTTCTTTTGAAGGACTGTCGGATGTCTTCAAGCAGGTAATTTGTCATAAATCTACCCTTATGTTTCAAACAAATCTTTGAACTGGAGCTTTTGATTCTGCACAGCTACGGATTTACAAGACCCCTGATATAGAAACACCAAATTACCTTATACTGAGAAGGACTGCAAACTATGAGGTATTCATTCATTGTATGTATTTTCTTCTTTTTAGAAATCTATTTTATATCTGTACTGAATTAACAACACTACCATGCCCTCATGGTCCAAGCTTCGTATGCAATTTACCATGCTGATAGGTATCCCCATTTATTTTACTTGAATTTCACCAAAATATAACCTTGCTAACACAATCTTCTAGAGTAGTCAGAGAATCTAATTTATAGCTATTACTTCTCTATGGATTCTTTTTTTTTGTAAAAACACGTGCATAAATGTTTTTGCAGATTAGGAGTTATCTACCATTCTTAATAGTTGAAGCAAAAGGAGATAAATTAACTGGGTCATCAGGTTTTAATAATATAACTGGGTGAGTTATTTTACCATTATAGTAGATATTTAGCCCTGTATATCCTAATACTGATTACTTTAAGCGCTTCTAAATGTAGGTATATTTTTGGCAAGAATGCTTCCTCTGAAAAGATTCCAATGACTACACCTGTCTTCACTCAGACTTCTGATGACAAACTCTCAGATGTATCCATCCAGATAATTTTGCCCATGAACAAAGACTTGGACAGGTTTATCTTGTGCAATGCATGATTTCGATTAGTGAGAGTGTGTTCTCAAGCTTTGAATTTTGGACAGCTCTGCAAAATTAAACTAAATTGGTTTCTACAATTAATTTTATGCATTTATTTCTGCTAATAGTTGTACTCTTGTTCAATCAGCTTACCAGCTCCAAATACAGAAGCAGTTACATTGCGGAAGGTAGAAGGAGGCGTTGCTGCAGTGAAAAAATTTAGTGGACGACCAAAAGAGGAAATTGTGATCCAGAAAGAGAAGGAGCTACGCTCCCAGTTACTCAAAGATGGGTTGAAACCTCAAAATGGCTGGTTGCTTGCACGCTACAATGATCCTAGAACACAGAGCTTTATAATGGTATGTTTCCTTGAGGGCTATCCCTATTCCCTTATTATTTAAGCTGACGTGAATTTTTTAATCTATGTGACTACAATGATCCTAGGACAACCAGTGAGCTTTGTTCTATGATAAATGTTGGAAAGTTGATTTTATCCATCAGTTCTCCCTTTCCTGAAAATCCAATTCAATTTTTCAGTTTTACAATCAATCATTTATGCTGAATCTCTCTTTTGTTCTTCCTTATCAAAAGAGGAATGAGGTGTTGATATGGTTAGATGACTTCACACTGGAGTAGTACTCTTCACTGCCTACAACACATTTCTGCAACATATTAGACACTTAGCATTGGAGCTTTCAGAGCATCATAGCAAGGTAAAGTGATTATTCGTAAAGCATTATGTTCATTGTTTCTGTAGTATTTTAGAGTTGCATATTCTTCCTCTAAAACAAAACTACGTATTCTTATTTTCTTAATAACATGTTAAAAACTTTTGTAAAAGCAAGTCATGTATTTATATGTAGCATGTAGCATGCATCTTAGTTATTCTCCACAGATCTATCATGCCACTTTGTCAGCCTAGTTTGCCGTAGCAAAAAAGCATTTTACCTATTGGCTTATTCTCACTTAGCTTTTGCATTATGCAGGCGAAACATTTAGAGAGATGCACGGATGAAATGAATAGAGAATGTAAATTCAGAAAAAGGTCATTACAATACATGGTAAATTCTTGTCCATATGATTGTGTGTACAACAAAAGTGAACTGAACAAAATAAATCTGTTTAGAACAAAAGGAATTAGTCTGCTTAACGCCCCCACCCCTTATTCCCAGTGGCTTGCCTGACCACAACACAGGTGTCTCTTCTGCTCTCTCCATCTCCCTCTCACAAGAATATAAGAACACAAGATCCTAGGAAGTGTCTTAACTGGCAGATCTAGGAAGGGTCTTGACATAAGAACATGCGGAAGGTTTCTGGATCTGTCAGTAGTTAAGACCCTTCCTAGGATTCTTCCATGTCACACCAAAGTACATAACCAGAGTCATTTTGGAAAATTTTGGAGCCCTGTGCCAAACTCTAGACAGGATGAGACCCGAGACCTAAGAGATAAGAAGACATTTCACAGGTATGGTGTACGCAATGTTTACAGTCACGGTGATCAAGAAATGAAGCGTTGAATTGATGATGCTCCTAATGGAACCAAACAACTCAACCTAACCTATGTTGCAAAACTACATCGAATAAAAGTCTATCTGAAAGTAATGGAGTATTTGGTTTAATTTAGGGCCCTTGATGTGGGGCCCTTCGCAGTGGTACAGCCTGTACATGCTCATGCTCAAGGACGGCCCTGGACACAGGTACACATCTTAAAGCACCACTCTTAGCTTTGACCCCCTTGCTTCTTGGTACCCTTCCACTCAAACTGGAACACTCGCTTACTTCAGGCCATTCATCGACCTCCTCAGTCCTCACCTTGTCCTCTTCCATTTCCCCATTGAACTATCAACCTATGCTTTCTTCATCCTCCAGAAAACTTCATCTGGCCAACTCGTAAAATTGGCACAAAGACACCCTCATCAAAACAGCAGACTGGTTATGGTTGATGCAGAATCTTCTGGTAACTGTACAAGTTCAAACATGAGGGTTGAAATCCCAATAGTCATACATATTATTAAACCAAGAAACAAAATAAAAAAAAAGCATGCTCACAAGTCATTATTTAACATCTACTTCCTCTCTAGCAATGCTTACTATCATTAATGTACTTTATGAGAATACCCAAGGAGAACAATGATGGAGAATGGATTTTTACCATATTGAGAACTTTTAATATAAACCAGGAAGGAAGCCCGCACATATGCAATGCATATACAATGTTTATGGTTTTTTGTATAATGAAGATGCTTATGCTCATATATACAATGCATGATTTTTCTTTAGTATTCTCCCAAATTATCTTCTCTGATTTTCCGTCGTGTATATTCATCGTATTGCTATTATACATTAACCAAACAATCTATGTTCCTCATATACGGCTTTGTAGTTTACATGTCAACCTTCGTCCTCCATCCATACAATGTGCTTATGAGTAAAATGTCACGTGTGCCCATAAATATGCACGATGTACATATATCTTTAAAACATATAGAGCAATTTACGTGGAATACTATTCAACTTATTTGCAAGGTAACCTCTAGATGTTCTTCATTTTTTTATCTCCCTGCCACTTATTTATTATTGAATTGGTCCAATCAAATGTATGTTGTTTATGATAGGATGTTTCTCTCTGTGTAAGAGGGAGAGAGAGATTTTTCCATTTTTTCTTATGGATTCAAGAGGATCTTTAATGCAAGTATAAAATTGAAAATGTTTTGTATCCAAGTTAGAACATACAGGCGAGAATTCTTTCTTTTGGAACTGGACTATAGTTTGTCTAGAAAATGGGTATTGTAATCTTAAGTGCAAAGTAATTAAAGGCTCCATGTTCTTCTTTTAAAATAATGTTGAGCAGTTCTCTTTTTTCTTAACAAATATTAAAAACCTTTCATCGGCTTTTAGATATAAGATAAATTAAGTTTATATGCATATATACAGTGAGTCAATAATGGACTATCACTGGAGACATATGGATTGTTCTACTTGCGCCATAAAGTCAGCCTACCCTTCAATTGGTGCACATGCCATCATTTGTTAACAAGTCAATGTTAGCATCTTGCAAGATTGGTTGCATAGATGGATCAGCTTGTTTCAGTCATAGCTATGACAATTCAAGTTAGCACTTGCTTTGTTACTCCCAGCTCCAATTGTGAATGAGTTGTTTTTCGTGACTTCAATACAGAGGAACAACTTGATTGGTGTGTTTCATTTGGTGCCAAAACAAGGATTATCTGCTGTAATTTTTCAAAGTTTTTAATGGCCACAAAGTCAAGAAGTTGGTAACAGGACTCTTGAAGTCCGAAGAGTACCTTTTTTATTTTAAGTTGTGATCCAAGCAGATGAATGAATCATTCTTAAGACCTAAGTTTCCAAATGGAAACAATGTTTCTTTCTGTGAGGAAAATATGACCATCATATCACTCTGGAGATTCCCAAGATCTTGGAGTCATCTTCAAGTGAAGCACCCTTGCATGTGTGCATCCGGAGGATTGAGAATCCGAACCTAAGTCCGAAGCAGGGATCGCAGAATCTCGCTGGTTGTCGGTTTGAATCAAACCGAACGGTTCGATTTTAAATTTTGAAAAATGAAAAAATTTGAAAACAATCCTGAAAATAGTAGGTGTATTAAGATGATTTATGGTGAAATTAGTTTTCAAAAATATTGAATATCACAAAATTATGAACAAAAATATAAAATACAAGAATAATTTACTTTTTAATTTTCTTCACATGTTTGATTCTCACTTCATTTATATACGAATGCTATTAGACAATCTTAGAGAGAATCTCTGTATGCAAAATTTTCTTCTTCATGTGAAGACGTGGATTGCTTTACACACTCTTGCATTGTATGCAAAATTTTCTTCTTCATGTGAAGACGTGGATTGCTTTACACACTCTTGCATTATTGGCACTTCTTGCTGAATATTTTGCATGCAATTTTTTTTTCACGTGAAGTTGTGGAGTACAAAACAAACATTCTTGCTTCATATGGCTTATAACTAATATTTACAGAGGTATTGTAATTAGTAGATCCATCAATGATAAATTGAAAATGTTTGAATTATCAATTAGCCATGTTGTATTGTAATTTCTATGTGAAGTCATGAGCCTATAAAATTTGTGGTATTGTAAGTTTTTAATTTATTTCAGAAAATAATTTTCTACAGTTTTATAGTTTTCAAATTTTGCTAAAAAATTAACTGACCAGCTACCGAGCTAGTATCGCTCTAGTGGTTACTGAAAGTTGCCTAGAGGAGGATGAATAGGTGATTTGAAAAATTCTCGTGGAAACTGTTAGTTCAGATTTCCTAGGTCCGGATGTTCCTGATGAATCCGGATGTTCTAGACGCCGGATGCTCTGGGTCCAAATGTTTTGGGCACTCTAGAAAATCCATAAACGGATATGAAATAAAATTTAGCTAACAATTTAAATGAATAAAAGTATGAGCAAGATTGCTAGAAATAAATTTTACACATGAATATGTAGATCAAGCTAGCTAGCACGTAGATCAAGCAATATTAAGCTATAAGTTAACAAGCAAGATATGAACACGAATACGATGAACACAAGGATATTTTTTAGAGTTCGGATCTAATGATCATATATCTTCGTTGAGAGGTCCTAAAAGGCCAGTCTCTTTCAACCTTTTGCACACCAAGCGCCCACTAAGGTCGAGCTTAGTTTTCCCCTAGTTACTCATCGAAGCCGAAGTAGAGCTTGTACAAACTTCTACGGACACACCATAATTATTTTAAGTACTCACGGATTGACGTCTAGCCGTCTAAGATGTAGCACCTCCAAGAGTAACAAATCCGTTGAAAGATTAACAAGGCCATCTTTGTGCTCAAGATTTAGCAATAAAACCGATAAACTTCACCACACAAAAACTTCCAAGAATATCAAGCTAGATGATTGCAAGAAGTTTTATGTTGCACTCTTAATAAAAATCTTAAAAATTTACTCAAGATCTAGCTTTGAAGAGAGCAGAAAATGAGAGTTTTCCTCAAAAAAGTTCTTACCAACAAAACAAGGTGAGGGGGTATTTATATCCCTTACTCAAAAATAACCGGTTAGAGGATATTTTATAACTGTTTATCCGAAAGTTTTAAACCAATCCGGATGTTTCGGGTTTCAAAACCCGAATGTTCCGGATTAAGCCGGAGCTTCCGGCCTTAGAAATAAATCCAAACAGAACGATCTTTTTGGAGCATCCGGATAAATCCATATGTTTCGAGCCTCAAAATAAATTACATATAGAACAATATTTTGGGAACACCCAGACCAATCCGGAGGTTCTAGCCATAAAAACAGTCTGATACAGAACCATATTTTTGGAGCATCCGGACCAGTCTGGATGTTCTGACCTTTAGAAAACTCAAAAATAGAACAATATTTTCGGATGTTCCGGAGCGTCCAGTGCATTCATCTTAGCAATACGATTAGTAGCTTTTAATCACTATTGCAATTAATATACCAAAATTAATTGAGAGTCTAGATGCACCAAAATGCACTTTAAGTTACCGAGCCTCGTACCGTGGTTATCAAGCCTCACACCATAGTTACCGTTTTTGTGAACTGATTTAAATTTAAAATTTAAAATTTGATCGAATTGGTCCAGTTACCACTTGGTTACTGCGGTAACCACCCGTCCAGGCCTGAGCGGTAATCGGCCCGCACACGAGATTGTGAATCTAGGTCCGTAGCATTAAGGCTCTGAATAAGAGCTGAAGCTTGACTTTTGAAGCGAGAGGCCTAAAGTCAAAACCATATCGAAGTGGGGGCCTAAACCAGGAGCCCACGTCCTCTCCAACAAGATGAACATTTAAGTTTGAGGACCTCAAAGGCCGAGAAAGTAACCGACTATGGACTTTCTTGATCATGCAATAAATACTTAAGCGTTCATACGGTATATCACCATGTAACCCCTATGTAGTTTCCTAAAAGTGTTGGTATAGTCGGTTACTTATAGGGATACATTCATACTTCCCCGTGAGGATTTTGCTTATAAATATTGATTCTTCCCGGTGAGGATTTTGCTTATAAATATTGATCCCTTCTAGGCAATAGAAAGGGATCGAATACTCCATAATCAAAACTAGATTCAAATATTCAAAACACGGAACATAAGACTATTATCCATTTGGAGGTCCGAACCTATATAAATTCTTTGAGTCATTTGTTTTCTATTTAACTCTGTTGTTGTTTCAACTTCAGATTTTAGAAGTTGCTGCAATTACTAAAAGCTGAAACAAAAAAACCCATGCTATGTCCAACATGTACAGGACCAAAAAAGTATTCTCCGCTGATTCCTTTTTCTTATATTAAGTAATTTTAAATTTATATATAGAGAGAGAAATCAACTTAAACAATTTTGTTGTTATTTATTTATTCTGATTTTCTTATTCTGTTTCAGCAAAGGTGGATTGTTTATTTATGAGAGAAAAATATTTAAAAATTAAGAAGAGTAAAACTATATATATATATATATATATAAGGAATCAAAGAGGATAATTTTAACAATTATGAACCAATTATGAATTTGGCACAGCGACTACAAGAACATTCACTGAAAACGTGGTACAATCAATCTGGTTATTGGTCAACGATGCTGCACGATCTTACTGATCAAAGCAACAGCATGCATGTTTGAACCGGACACAAATCTAGTATTTGATGTCTAGTCTCACTTAAGCTACAGATGACAGATATCTGACATTCGATGTCTTGTCTAACTTACGCTAGAAATCTTGATTTGATTAGGACATCACCATGGACAAATAAAACGACAAAAAAAGGCATGAAATGCATCCGAAGAGAGCATAAACAGAGAGGCATGCCAAATCAAAATATTTCTGACATTTAAAAGAGTTCAAAGAACGGGTGGGGATTTCTGACACTTAAAAAGATATCAGAGAAGGGTGCGGGCAAAAAAACGGGTGAACACAATGGCATACAAGACTTCAACTTTTTGTGAACGCAAGAACTACCAACTTGCTTTCCTCTTGGTTTATTTTGGCACTTTCAGATGCTACACTGACACTTGTCTGTTGATGAGGGCCCCATACAGAAATCCACCGTTTGCTCACGGAGGGCAAGATTTCCCCCCTTGCGTCGGGAACGGGCATCAGCAAAAGCAAGGGGAAAAAACGGGAAGAGAGTATGTGTGTGAGTGAGAGAGAGTATCGACATGCAATCTCCCAACAAGCACCAGGCACTGCCATGTTTACCAACCTTGTAATCCGAGTATCCGACTACCCCTCAGTCTGCTGTTCCTCCTTGCGAATGTGGAAGCCTTCGATCTTACGTGCAACCTCATTTACCCCGACTGCAGGTTTGCCATTTGCACTGACCGCCTCATTGTCATCGGCATTTGGTGGGCTCAACTGCCAGATTCGGATGGTGCCATCTTCTGATCCTGATGCATATGATTCACCGCCAGGTGTGAAGCGGACACAATGGACAGGACCATGATGTCCCTTGTTACAGGCTGCACGTTATAAACAAAAAATAAACATCAGCTTCATTGGGACAGAGAGCACAATGAAATAAAAACCTAATAGTCTGTAGAGGGACAGAATTCGGAATTTCATATTCAAATAATTCCTAGAATTTATCAAAGCAATGGCTCATCCAAAAAGCCCTTAGAAAATGTCACACGATTTACTCAAGTAAGAAACATTCTTAAAGGCCAGAGCTGAAACAGAACTAGTGCATAGCAACATGTTATGAAATGTCTGGCAATACCATATACTAGTGAATACGGAAATATTTATTTCTATATCTATGCAGTAATGAGAGCAAAAGGTTTGAATATTTGTTCAATCACACCAGTGGCTCATGGTTCTCATGATAGGCTAGTTCCTGCAACAGTGGAAACAACTGTCCACTACATAAATCCATTATCATAAATGCACAAGCAAGGCGGTCAGATATATCTAAATGCTCTTATGGTTACAATAGTCCAGATAATGTTTTCATTTTCTAAAAGGCAAAACTGCATTGAAGTTTTTTAGGGACAAATCAATGTTTAAATATTAAAATGCTTACTTATTTCTTCACCAGTGAAGAAGTCAAATACATGAATCCACATATCTTCTCCTCCCGCAATAAATTTGCTCCCAGATTTCGGTTCCAATGAAGCTGACTCCACAGTGCATGGCATATCATAGCTTTTAACAAGACCAAAGCTGCAGAATAACCAGAAAAAGAAAGTTAAACTGAAAGGAATCAATCATTCCGTATGACACAGAGCAGTGGTGGTAGAATAGTTCGTACTGATTTGCATCCCAAAATTTAACGCTTGAGCCATCAGCTGTAGTGATGAACCTGCTGTCCTGGCTTACTTCTGCGCAAGTCACAGGTGCTTTGGTTTCAAGAGTTTGGACTATTTTTCCAGTCCTCACATCCCACAATCTGTTCCATGCCACAGAAATTAATCGAGACGAAAAACAATATAGTAAACTCACAAGCATTAGCTGCTTCTCATAATGAATTACGGTTTTTTTCATACACACCTTACTCCACCCATATCAGAGCACGAGCTTAGTATTGTTTGGTCACTATGAAGCCAAGCAACAGTTCGCACATTACCAGGTGCCTTGTCAAGTTCTCTTGGAGCTGCATCTGGACGATTCATATCATACACACGCAAAATCTTTTCTACACCCCCAGTGAGCAACAGGTGTGTATCCTGAAGAGATGTTGGCAATTTAATTACTTTTTGAACTGTTCACAAGAGACAGCTCCAATTTGAAAATTAATTCATGCAAAATAGTCCAGATATCCAAAGATACAAAAGAAGCTATAACAGTTGCACAGATACAAGCCGAGTTAATTGAGTGATTAAATATTTTCAGTAAGATATGACAATGGATATGAAATTATGAATCCACCCATGATCAATAGACATTTTTATTAACTATTAAGACAGCCAATGATCTGCAGCAGACATTTCAACAGGCCAGAAAGCATGGGAAAATATTCAAAGAAACGAAAAGGACAGCATACACTGATACACCATCTATAGAGTAAAATATCCAGGAAACTAGCACTGATGGTTGATGGTTCAAAAGATTCTGGGAGTGTTACCTCAGAAAATGCGCACGCACGCACAATGTGCTTGTGCTCAAATGAATGTAGCTCATCGCCTGTCAATGCATCCCATACTTTGCTGGAAAAGAAATCAACATACATCTATCAAAAGTGCAAAACAAACTTGAGAACAAAATGTTAGTTGAGCAGAACCTTCAGTTATTCTTTGTGCAAGATTGCAACAGGCCTCAAAATCAATATAAACATGTACATATTATGCTGTAGGCCCCTAGTTTTGCATCTTTGAAATTTGCAAAACATCTAACTCATGAGCTAGTACCTAGAAAAAAAACTGTCAACATCACTGTAAGCTCATTCAAAAGATCAATCCTTCTTATGAGTAATGAGTGAATGGTACTCTGTTTGTGACAATAGCCAACTTCTGTACACACAATAAATTATCTGACTACTCTATAGACTATAAGTCTATAACTAAGCCAAGAGACCAGAATTGTAAATTTGTTCGCCGTACATATATTAGTCACAAAATTGAACCAAGTGCCTGCTACTCTTTTAGCCACAAACTGATGGCGTAATGTATACTTTTATGTGAAATGCAGGCTGCTACATTATAGATCTGGAAACAAAAAAAGCCCATTTGTCTTCTACATTTCCATGGGTTTCACACAATCTTTATGTTTTGGTTCTCATGAATGTAAGAACAGAGAATCCAAAATAAGCCCGTCTAAATAACTTTGAAGAGCTCCAAAGCTGAAAATTATATTCCATTTGTAATATAATGCAGATCCAATAGCTCATGCTGCAAAAGTCAATCTCAATCATATGCAAAAGCACGAGAGAAAAGGTGGGAGCAAACAGAAAAAAACAAATTCAGTTTTTAACATCAGCTGGTATCCTTTTCAGTTTTCAAGGCTTTCATAGTTATGATACATTATGCTCAAATGATGGTTACACAAATTTAAGAACAAGTGTAATGATGAAAGACTAGATCTATAAGCATCATGTTTCTTCTCTGGCAGCAAAACTTCAAGTTGAAATCATGCTTTGATAAAATATTACTGCATCCAAAAATTATTAATACTCTTCTACAAAGGGAAAACTGAAAGATATTAGATACCATGAACAATGCAGAACTGAACTGCAATATTAATATAACAGATATGCATAGTGCACATCTCCGGAACCAAACAAAATTGTAAAATAAATATATAAATGACTAACATTCATCCAATAAGCAACAATTCTAATACATAAATATTCCAGTTTTTGTCAAAGAAAATTAATTCAAATAAACACCAATGAAATTTCATAGAGCGAATGTCATACGCTGAGAAGTCAGCAGAACCAGATGCAGCACGCAGAGCATTTGTGTCCAGACAGCAGCTCCAGACGGCACCTTTATGACCTTGAAAAGTCCCAATCCAATCTCCAGTCTCACCATTACGAAGCATTGGATTTCCATCTGTAGATCAAAATATACAATATTACCAAATTAGTGTTGGTATAATAGACATCAATCTAATAAAACAGGAAGATTTCTCCAATCCATTGTAAAGTGAAGGTAACTGTAGTTTGAATTGGAAAAAAGATCCTCACAGTTCATACCAATGATCAAACCTACGCAAGAATATGCACCAATCTCTAGAGTTTGCATTTTGCACTAAGTTCTTGACTAAAACTGATGTCATTGAGTTACTACAGTACTCATTTTGTGAATGGTTTCCTGTAAGAGGCTCATCATGTCAACACTTACCATTATAATGCTTGTACTAAAGAAGAATGTACCAGCAGATGAACGTTATGCTTGATTCAAAGCATCTTTTAGGATTGTTTATCAAGTGGTTAGCACTTGCTATAAAGAACTATCTTATGTTAGGCAAATCTAGAGCATAGAATGTAATCCCATGCTGGTAAACAGATGAAACATAATGGCCAAAATGCTATCGCAACTCACAAGAAACTAACAGCTATGAAGGCACGCATACTATTATCTATCCTGTTTTAAATTATGGATACAGCTAGACAAGTATGTAGCTTTTACAAGGATAATTCATTTTACAACATTAAACCATATTTGATTTGTGTAGATCTCTAAAAGGTGTGACCTCCACTCAAACAAAGAATCAACTACTATTTATAAATGTCCATACAACCAGGAAACAGTTGTGAGAATTATTCTAAAAGGTGTTCGTTTAGCTCACATGCAGGTTGTGCCATACATCACCCTCCTGCCTATAACCTAGTTGCCTAATCAATGCATAGCATGTCTAGGCGGTCACCTAATCCAATTAATCAACCATTTACACTAGGCATATGCAATTCCATGCCAATAAACAGGGATATCATTAATGACCGAAAAATGATATTGTGACCATAGTTATTGCGGCGGCGCGGCGCGGCGCGGTGTCTGGCCACCTTCACACCTTTTAGGCGAGTATGGCGTGCGGCAAGGTGACGCCATACTCACTTCACAAAAATAACATGGCAGCAGTATCGTACAATTATATTAGGAATAAACATGAAAACATCATCAATTCATCATCACTTAATACTACTCAGGCTAGCACTTGGCACAAGCATGGCACAGGCTTTTCTCCACATCTCTTTGTTTTCTCTCTGTGCATCTCTCTCATTCTCTCTATCTTTTCGTTCCTTCTATCTCTTCTCTCTGTCTCGTCCCCTCATTCTCTCTCTATCTCAAATTCCTGCGTTCTCTCGTTCAAGCGGTGGCCGGTGGTGCGACGCAGCGGCGGCGTGGATCCAAGCGACAGGGGCACGGATCCAAGCGGCGGGAAAGCAGAAAATAGGCTTTGACCTGTTGCTTCTCCACGTCAGGCACTCCATCGCCGCCGCCGTCTGGCGTCCATGTGATGCGATATGGCGTCCACGCGACGCCATACACGATTAGGCGGATGACATATCTACTAAGGTGGACGCCACACTCCCATGAGGCGAGTAGTAGTCCGCCATGGCGGCGGCGGCCAGCCGCCTGGCCACCTAATCATCGATTAGACATTTAGGCGACGCCTTAACAACTATGATTGTGACAGCTAATGATAGAACTCGGTCTAATTATATGTCCTGTTTTAAATGATGGGTTCTAATACTACCACATATTTTGTCAATATCCAACCATGTTAGATTGTTCACATCCCTGGGCACAAAAGTGCCGTGGTGTTGAAGGCATGAAACAGAAAGATTTACTTATTTGCATTTGTAGTACTCTGTAGTCATTAATGACTTCACTTGTTATGGCCAAGGCGACCTCCCTTTTATGGCCAATTTGGTGTGTTGGAATAGCATCACATTTGACAAGAAAATTGCTAATCCTACAAAGGTCATCTTTGATGTACTCCGACTGACTGTAGTTTTGGTCTCTACTTTAGAGCGAAGAGCTCAGGGGAGTGTCTGTTGGAGTAAGTCAAACTTTGGAGTGAGCGATCATGCAGCTCTTATTCATATATGGATGTTAATAAGTAATAACAGGATTTGTCATCATTGAGTTGCTTCAGCTCGTTCTAGTTTCCTTTTTTTCATTGATAAGGCGACTTGTTGCAAATTTCGTAGTGTACACCTTTAGGTGTAGAGGCCAGGAATCATTCTTCCTTTACCTAAAAGATAAATGCTCTCATCCAGATGAAAAAATAACTACTTCCTGCAAGCATACAAGACACCCAGAAGAGTTTAATGTAGCCCAACATAATAAACATTGATTCTGCCTAATTCTTCAAAAATGGCAGCTTGCTTCCATACTAAGAATGGGCACCTCAAGAACAAATTGCACAATAAAAAACAAAGTGTTGCTATACAGTTATGAACACTGATTAAAAGGTAGTTTCTAAGCTTGTGGCTAGAACACCACCCTTCTAACTAGCACCTAGTCACAGTTTAACTCGCCTAGGCAGCCATGTATGCCAACTTAGTCAGTGCTTAGGTGCCAGGTGCTACATACTGCCTCACACCTTTTAGAACACTGGCTATGTACCGAGTGACCAGTGACCACCAATATATCACTGAAACATTTTTGCACCTCAACATATTGGTACACATCATAAATTAAAACTTCACAAAAACAGCTAAGTCCTGCGAAATTGTAGCATAATATAGCATAAACTCAGCTAAATTGCAATAACCGTTAACATCCAAACTCAAATATTCTACCCGTCACATCTCATACAACAAACTCATGCGATCACATATTGCAATAGTCACCCTAATTCTCACCAAATTAACAAATTACACAGAATTAACACAATACATGACTAAGACAGCACGTTAGAAGACCAGCAAGTCGTGACAGAATTGAACCCACAGAAATGACATCCATACTGCATCAATGACCAGTATAGACTCGCCATAAACTATATTAATACATGAAGAGAAGAGCGCCACATGGTAGCCACAATTTCACGCTAGAATCACACGATTTACATAGCATTCCAATGAAAACAAAACACAAACATTTAGAATAACATTATTAGCATAGGAAATAAGAACATCAGAATCACATGATTAACGTAGCCTTCGCATGAAAATTAAAAACACAAACACTAGAAATCACGCGACTAACCACGGTCACATCACAGCACACAGCCACACAGCCGATCCGTCCGGATTGCAGCTGGAAAACTAAAACGGCACTTAAGCGCGAGAGGAGCGCGGGAGGATCGCTGCTTACCCTTACTGGCGCTGATGAGGAAGTAGCCGTCGGGAGTGACGGGGCTATAGAACAGGTCGACGACAGGCCGCGAGTGGCCGTGGCAAACGAGAGGTACCGCCACCTTCTTCTTCTCCATCTCCTCACCTCCCTTCCCTTCCCGTCCCCTTCTCCCCCACGGGAAAAAATTCCTAGCCTGTCGATTCCGGCGGCGGCGGCGACTCCCCCCTAACCCTAGGTAACAGCCCCGGTCGAAAAAAAATCGGGAAAAATCTGGGGAAAATCGCGGGCGCGGATCAACGAGCGGCGGGGCGATCCGGATCCGATGGGGATCTGTTTGTGCGGCGAATTTTATTGGGTAGAAGCATGGGGCGGGCGGGGGATGAGGCTGAGGCCGGCCTCGGGGCGCTAGGCGAGGAGCGGGCAAGGGGAAGAGGAGTGGGAGCCAGGGGCTTTTATAGAGTCGAGGCGCCACTCGAACGCATCCACTCTGGGGACTTCATAACCGTTGGATTGGAAACGGATGGTCCAGATTCGTCGTGTGTTTGTTCCTCGGGGAGTTGGGGCACCTGGTATGAAAATTATTCCTAAACTTTTCTAATTTGATGGAGATAAAATATACTCCATCCGTTCAGGTATGATAAGTATATAAATGTGTGGTATAAAGATAAGAAACTATAATTTCTGTCATCGATTGATACAAAAACATTGACATATCGTTTCGTTTTTCTCGCTATAGCCCATAGTTGGTTTGTTTTCCTGTAAAAATTGGTTTAGGAACAACGATGCATCGAAGAGTTGTGTGGAACCTAAATAATCATACATGTATTGATAAGTTGATGGACTAATACACATATTAAAGTTGAATTCTTACTTTTTCGTTAGGCATATATCAAAATCGGACGGAGGGAGTATATATTAACATGTATATTTTTCATAAATATTTTTATTGAGAATTTTTAAATTAATTTGATACTTTATTTATCGGTACAATTTTATAAATTTGATTAAATTTTAAAAAAAATATTTATAAAGAATATAAAATAGATATAGTCCTAGCTAGATTGGGCCGTTTTGTGTTGGCAAGTTTCATCTCGACCTGGCGACCTGCTGACAACAGCACGGGCCACCGAGCTGCAAAGAACAGACTCTCAGTCTCAGCATTTGGAAGGCAAAACTAGCTCAAACTATGGAACGCGAGAAGTTTGTTCAGATTGCAAATTCGGCTAAAACGTTTATTATATTTATTATTAATTGAGGTATATAATTGTTGTTTTCGTTTTCTATTGTTAAGTTTTATAAAATTGCTCTAGTATAAATCTAGAGCTTTTCACCTCTCACAGCTTACAATTTCTTAAAATCTACTATTCAATCAAATATATTCTAAATAATTTTCTATATTTTTTAAAATATATACGGAAATTATTACAGGTTTATTTTTTTAACTCGTACGTTTTCAGCATTATATTCGTTCGTCTCACCTAAAGCGGCAATTAAACTGAAAATTTCGAACCAATTTATCAGTGTTGCACATTTCTGGGCCAGAAGTGAAGCCCATGCAAACAATGATCAAATGACGTTGGATTTGTTGCCCAATCACCGAAAGTTGGCCTATCCCCACGGCCCATCCATATTGGCCCAAAATACACTTCTATGAGTTCTATCTATCCTGGGTCTTCTCAGGCCTTGTCCAGATGGGCTTCATGTCCGGCCCATCTAAGTTGAACTCAAATCCAGCCCATACAGGCCTCGTTCCTTTCGGCCTTAATACCACTCCCCCTCCATCTGTCAAAAAAATCAGTTTAAAAAAGTTGATAAATCTTTATCTAGAATAAACTATCAAAGCGTCACTTATTAATAATAAGAACTATTATGATGTAATCCCTCAGTCCTATAATATAGCAATCTAGTATCGGATGTGACATTTCATAATACAACAATTCTGGACAGTGCTACTGTGTTGTACTATGAAATGTCTCGTCTCGACTTGCTATATTATAGGACGGAGGGAGTAATTGATAAAAGATATTGAAGAAAGAAACCTTTTTCAATTATAAATCGGTGGTAGGCAAGGATAAGTAAGGCGGTAGAAATTAGTTTTTTTAGAATAAAGTTGAATTGAAGTTTAGAAAAAAAAATTTACACAGAGGAAAACATATTCTATGTCATCACTGCTAGTTACATCTAGATCTAGTTAGCAGCTGCTAACAAATGAAATGAACCAGAACGCCAGCAGAAATCAAATTAATATTGCCGCCTACCTGTTCGAGACGAACATGTCCCCCACAAGTAGATCGATACAAACCTAATGAGGCGGCTATCCTGCAGATTAATTCAAAAACAACGAACCGGCCTGACACATGCATGTACACTATCAAATCGTGACCAGTCTTCTTGTGTGGTTAGCTTGCATGCATGATCGACTTGGCGTTTTGCTGTCATCGAACGAACGAACGGCAGGTTGAATCCAAATATATGTCTGCCGCTAAAGTCTGAATGCTACCACTGTGCTTCGCTGTGCCTGATGCTCGATCGATCACGAGGTCATGAACGCTGTCGATTCGATCGATCGATGCATGCAAGGTCAAGCATGCATGCATGCAGCTGCAGGGACAAGCTGCGTCCAGACGTACCGACTCTCCTGCACTTTCTGTCGACCGGTCGGTCTGCAATTTTAATTTGCATATGTAGTGTGGGCATGCACCACCGGGCCCTACACGTATGTACAGCAAATAACGCGTATGTATGCTCGTCGTCGCTGGCCACTTGGAGAAAAATATATGCACCAGAATTATATTTGGCTGGTCTCGGTTTCATGCATGTCGAGAGAACGAACCGAGCTGTGTGCCAAGAGACGACGACGATGCATGCGTGCTGTGTGGCGACGACTGGCTTGATCGATCCAATTGATGGCTTAATCGCGTGTTGGATTGGTACGTATATGGTAATTTGTTTAATAATACGAAGGTTTAATTTGCGAGGTTTATATATCTCTGTTTAAAAATATATATAATATGCTGCATACATTTTAAATTTTTATTTTATTTACCCTTTTAACTAATAATTAAGCGAAAGCTAAGCATGCATTTTTTATATATGTGATATAGTTGACTTCATATATTATAATATTTGTATATGATACAAATTTTAATTATAGTTATTGATGATATATATTATAAAAAAATATTCAAAGTTTTACATTAAAAACCACGCACGTCAAATTTAAAACCTTTTCGTCTTATATCTTTTTTACGGAAGCAGTATATGTTAATCTATTCTTCCATTAGCTGGTGAGTCGTCCATGATCGTCAACAACAGGCGCCGTACACGTCATGCTAAATTGCATGCACGCTAATGGCTCTTGACGGATTATGGCCACTTACGTTGAACTTAATTCTGACCTAACCTTGACGTGTGTCTGCTACAGAGTTTCTGAAATTTTTATCAAAACCTTTATATATATAGCACTTTCCGAAATTAATTCACCAAATTAAAGAAACTGGCATTGTTTCTGTCAATCAGACTAGCCTAGCTAGCGATATGAGCTGTACTTGTGTGTGTGTGTATATACACTGGTTTCTTCAGCGTGTTGCTCTCTGCTTTCCCCTTTTGCGTCGTCGAGTCAAAAGACGTCGCATTTTTTACGTATAGTACAGCTTGTTGATTACTACGTAGTACTAGTATCCATCATTTAATTAGGAGAGGAAAAATAAGCAAGCAAACGATTAGTCAGATGCTCCTTTTTCGCTTTTCACACGCGAAAACCGCGTAGAAACTCGCCGTACAACTCGACAAAGGTCAATGTACACGCCGTCAGAAGACTGGGAGAAAAAGACTTAATTGCCTCAATTCCAGTTTCCATATATATACATGTTGTCTTTTGACTAATTCAGTTTCCGGTTTCTAAACAGGGAACTATCTGATTAATCAGTTGATTAATTAAATATTATATAATACAAAACTAATAAATAGATTACAAAATATAATCAATACTGATGGAAAAAAAGTTTTGAAAGAAATAGTATTTTCGCAAACTAATCTGGCTGATAGTGCTTTCTCGATAATCCCTCAATCCTAAAATATGAGGCGTATAATTTTTATATAGTATTCAACATAAAATTTTGACCATTAATTTATTTACTATATATCATCAACAACTATAAAGTTAACATTATATAAAAATACTATTACATGTTAATCTAA
>KE372716.1:98864-109053 GCA_000418225.1 Zizania latifolia | reverse complement strand
GTTCTTAAGAAGATACCACATTTTTCTGTGTTAATTTTGGTATCTCATGTACCTCCTCAAAGACTATAAAATTTCTCTATATTAAAATACATGTCAGTAAAAATAGATTTTTAAATACAAATGTTTTAGTTGACTGTTTTACTGTTTGTTAAGATGGACATAATGGAAACCTCACCTCTCAATGCCTCAACGTTGACATTGATGATAGCTGACATTGCTCTTCTTATTGCCCTTTCTCGACCTAGCAACTTTGGCGACAATGACGATACTTCGTAAACAACTATCTCTAGTTCTCCACCCGCCTACCGTACGTTGATCTATTATCGCCTACCCAAGGCCTCCCTCTGAACCCTAGAAATACATCATATCCTAACCACGTTTGGTGCTGCCGATAGTCAATCCTAGTGATTTTTCGCACAGTGTCTAGAAAAAAGTTATAGCCATCTTCATTGCATCGAACCAACATATGCAACATCACAACAATCCACTTGAGATAATCTTCCCTACTCGCCAAAAAAAGACTTGTTTTACCGTTTCATTTTTTTTCGGAAGTTTCACCCTGTTTCTAGGGTAAAATGCATTCCATCTGATTTCTTGTATAAATTGTTCTTCTTAACTAATTTTTAAAATATAAGTTATTTTATAATTTTATTCACTTTTTCATATTTTTCCATATTTATACTTATCAGATAAATACTACTAATCTTACAAATAAACAATCTATCTTTTCTAAAGACAACAAAGTCATTTAAATTGACCTTTTAATTTACGTGCATAATTACAAGATAGACTGTATAAGGAATCAGAGGAGTCGACCTTAATTGGGTTTCTGTTTACTCGCGACAGCGAAGCCAAACTGACACTAACGTCAAAAGACTCGTCGCCTGAAGCTCAATGTACTTTCAGAAATAAGAAAGAAACTAAACGCAATTAACGAAAAGGAAATTAAGAGCTCAGTTTCGGCCCTGCACAGCTAGCTGACTTTGATATCCCGTCCGTAGTGCGTTGTTTGGTGTGACAACCGTTGATGTCTAGACACCCTGTTGCAAGACTTGATTTTGATTTTGATGTGTGTGTTCTTGTTTCCAGGCACAAAGATATTTGATGCTGAGTGCGTCAGACTAACATCTCTGCCTTTTGGTTGCACTCGTCAAAGTGGAAGCAATAATTTAACCAAGTACTCGCTCTAACACCAAACAAGAGTTTAGACAGATTTATGAGTCTAAGTCAATGATGTCATTATAAACTTTTGTTCAAGATTTTAAGATTTTATATAGTGGGGCATTGGAGTCATTTCATGTCAATGGTGTCCCACAAACTTGTCATCTATCTATGATTTTGCGATTTTAGTAGTATATCAAGGTTACCAGACATTAGACTATTATCATCCACATAAAATTAGAAAGATGTACTTAGGCTAACCAGAAAAACATTATACTAGATCAGGGTTTAGCACTTGTGGAAGGGAAGCATACCTACCGTTTCGACAAGCTTAAAAGTCTATCACCATTGTATTCTGATTAATCTCACGCCCCCAGGAAAACAAAGCTCTTAACAAATTTGCACTTACAATAAAATATGTGCATATGGTTTATTCACGTGTTAGCATGCATTGTACATCTAAAAACACATCATAGATACCTCCTTCGTTCAGAAATACTTATCGGTTTTGATTTTGACAAATCGAATTTTGACCTACAAGAACTTTATGCCAACTAACTATGTACCATAAACATGGGATAGCTAGATTTGCAGTTAAAGTACCTTATTGCTATTATATATTCGGGACTAATCAATTTTATATTAATTAAAATCAACAGTCAACTAAAAAGCATTTGTGAACAGAGAGAGACAGTTGAATAAAGAGCAAACTGAAGCAATGTTGGTAAATAAATATATAGGGTGTATGTGCACTTGGAGACCTAATCTAGCTAGCTGCATCAAGCATAGGGGACTACAACTAAGTGATGCCCTGGACACCTGATGAAAATTGTAATCTTTATACTATAATTTTTGACGGTTAGAGTGCTAATCTACTAGATGTGTTGCTAGGATAACCGACAGTTTCTGTTCTGGATTTGCCGCCAACATCCAGCCGCTGAAGTAGGAGCTACTCACTAGATAAATGCAGAGAAGTACAGACATCCTTACTGCAATACTGCCACTGCAAATCACTGGACCAGTCTTCAGAGATCTTTTTTTTCACTGGTCCTTCAAAGCATCAACGATTGATGGGCAGAGCATCCAGCACTGAAGCCTTGCGACCTCTTGATCATCCATCCATATCTGACAAGCCCATGCAAGCATCCTCTGCAATGGAATGTGATGTGCTGCAATGCAGGCAGCGTACCAAGAGATTCAGTAGTAACCCAGTGCATGTACACAGCTATACAAAGTGCAGCAAAGGTGTGATGAGATGAGATGAGATGGGCATTTGTTTCTTGTCGTGTGCTTTAATTCTGGTCCCCTGGAGACGCATGTGGTACAGTAGAAATGGGATATATTCTTTGTTGCTTCCTGCATGTGTGGAGTAATTGCTGCAAGTCTCTGCAGCAGTTCTTGCTATATGCATAAAATAGAGGGGAGCCCATGTGGCTCAATTCCTCAAAGCATTATTAAGTCTCAAGTAGATCAGAGAGTTTTAGGTCCATGAACCTTGATTTGATTTCAACAGAAGTCTGAAGTGTTCACCTCATTAATTTCCTAGGATGGGTAGTCAGTAGCCTACTCCTTTGCTTTAAGGAACAACCAATATATGACCAAAACATGGCATGTTTACCTTTGTAGAGACAGGTGTGAAGTAACAAGGGTAGTAGCAAGGGGGAAGTTGATGTTGTTCAGAGTGTTTGATGTTTCAGATCCAAAGTCTGAAACAAAGGGAAGTGATTGGCAGGTAGGAAGCAAGAGGTCCCTTTGGCTCCTTACAAGCAGGCACCAGCACTTATCCTCTTTATTCAGTGCTCACTACCTTATTCTGATGTCTCAAGCAATGGCTGCATCATCACTAGCCAACAAATGCTAGGGACACATCTAATGCTTTGTTTTGGAGTTCAGCTATGGCAGAGTGGAAAACGATTGATGCTAACGTTGCATGATTCCATTCTAGTTCTCTGGTCACAATTCCACCCCCTAAAATTTAGGTTTGCATTGAACATGAGAATAACATAAAGCAGAACAGTTGCAGACCTAATTCTCATGAATAAAGAGCTGTGCAGAACTCGGAAAACTAGACTGAATGAGAAACAGAACCCCTTGAATTATCACAGTGTTCTGCATGCGTATGGAACTTTGAACTGGATCGAGCTATCAAGTGAAGATAAGACAAACCTGTACTAAACAAGTGCCTCTCAAGCATTGTTCTCCATGCCCTTGTGCCTGCTGATCTTCCTGGAACACAATGCGTTAAGATGTCGTGAAGTATGAGAACATCATCATGTGCAATTAAGGAGTTGGTTGCCTTACGCATCACTTGCTTCTGACTTCTGATCGAATTCCAACGCAATCATCAGTGAAACAAACTCGTGATGCAATCATTCGGATGAATTAGACAGATGTCACTTCATGATTATCCACTAGGGATACAATAATAATGAAATACATGTGATGCATGGAAAGGTTTGCTTGCTTCATTACTCCTGCTTAGCACAAGAAGACCAATGGCAATTTGGTTAGTACTACTACTTAACTGACACTTTGCTACATGATCAGCACATGACATGAACGCAACTCAAGATATATAATCAGACTGGAAGTAGTAAGTCTTGGCGCCACAAAAAAAAAGCTAATTCGGCTGGATCGAGCTGGCATGAATTAACCACCATGCAACAAGGACTTGTGATCCAAGGTACAGTTAATAGGGCACATGCACAATTAGATCGTACTAACAGCTTAGTTGATTATGTGTACATCAGTTTAGTTACTAGTTTGTTTATTAGTTTCACTTCCCTAGATTGGTAGGCTAGCTAGTGCTTTCGGATGCATGCCCTAGATTCTTGCTAATCTGTTCCCAAAGAACACATGCTACCTTCACAAGAAATCAATGAGATGTGCCGTATTATATTCTGCGCTACAGTTGGTTAGACAAGTTCTAGAGCATGGAGAAACTCTAAAACTTTTGATTAGGTGTTCAATAAATTTTCAATGGAGGTACTCTGTTATAGATGAGCCACTGGAAATCTGCAGCTGCAAAACTGAACTGAAAATGTCACTAGCTACTTCAGTGAAAGAGAAGTAGAAAACTAAGTGTACAAAGGTGTAAAAACTAACACTGAAATTAAGCATTTACTAACCAGTAACTTAATGGCTAGAGGTGACAAATGCCAAGTGCCACAACCTCCAATAGAAAGGCTTCTTCAGGCTTCAGCTCTACATATCCAGGCAGCCATCACACATGTATGCTCTGCACATGACGGGAGATAAGGACCAGGAAACAACATCAACTGCTCAGAATGGACAAGTGAGAGTAACCTGTCATTGGAGTGGTAGTAACGAAAGCTACACGCAGCAGATCAGTGCACCGGGTCCGGAGCACAAGTAGAGATGAGAGAGGAGTTGGTTCAACTTGTTTGTTGCCATCTGCCCAGCTTTGCTCGCCATTGGATCTCATGAATGCGATCGTTGGCTGCTTGTACTTGTCAATGCCACCATCACGTCTTGCTTCGCAGGAACAGAATATCTCCGTGCAACGCTCGTTCAGATGAGCTGATTGATGCCGAAGCTCGAGGGTTCCGAGCTTCTGGGTGAACTGGCTAGTCCACACACAATCATGCAGTGGAGGTGGCAGAGAAAGCATAGTGGATACTGCATCTCGCATCAATGCGAACAGCGTTTGCTACGCTTTTAATCATCAACCACACAATCTTCTGCCCCGCCTGAGCGTACAGGGCCATTGTTGCAGGTCGTCTCGCCGTCTGCCGCCGTCGCCGTCGCCACCGGACCGGAGCACCCGCTGGTCCCCTCGCCGGTCGAGCGCTGTCGTCTGACGTCGCGTCTGCTGCTTGGACCCAGCTCCATCAAGCTAGGATGCACGAACAAACAGCACGACGTGGAGAATCTGCGAGCCCATGAGCCCATGAAATTAAGTGGCCTAGAGCTCATTGATTCCACGGCGCAGAGAAAGCAGAATCTTGCATGAACCGAACCGGATGGCCTCTGTCCTTGAATCGTTTGGCTTATTGCAGAAGTAGAAACTAGAAAGCTCCTGCTTGCCTTCAGTGGAAACCTGAAGTGTCTGCATCGTCTGATCCGCTGTACTCCATCTGCTCTGCAGCTGTGGATTCCCTATCATCCAAGTAGAGACATCAAACGAAAACGAGTGCATCAGCTAGACCATGACTGAACGGGAAGAAAAAATTCTCCTTTGAAGCAGCTTGCTGAAATGGACTTCTTCTTTTTTTTTTAAAAAAAAAAGAGAAATTCTAACACGAAAATATTCTGCATAAACACAAAAAACACAAACAATTTTCAGCACACAGAGAAACTTACCTGTAACTGTAATGTGTTTACAGCAGAGAGATGAAGGTCATGGAGGACACATTTCTGAGTTTTTTAGTGCCTATGAATCTATGAGCGCAAGGACCATGCTTAACACGCTTCATGCCTTCATATAAATCTCAGAAATCACTCACTGAAATAAAAACTTTAAACCTGACAAAATTCAGACTTCAGAACGAGATGAATCTTCGCAAATATGACGCGAGAACAGTAGACTCGCAGCGGGGAAACGCTGAACAATCCCATGGAGAAACCCTAACTTCGGTGCCACAGCCACCGCCCGGCACGCATGGCGGCCTCCTCCTCCTTTGCCCTTGTTGCCATGGGGCAAGCCCTCGACGATTTGCCTTAGGACATGGAGGTGAGAATGAGGCGTGAGGGCGCGGTTCAGGACCGAGCTAGCCGTCCGCGCCCTCGCCGATCGCCGCCGCTGATTGCCGGAGCTCCGCCGTCGGTGGCTTCCTATGTTTGTAACGATAATAGGGGAAAATACGAGGGCTCCTTCGCAAACATACCACCCGGAAGGCCGGAACTAATCCGTTCTCAATCTCAGCCGCCCATATTAGATCGAACGGTGAATAGAGACCGGGGTTTGGATCGCCACCACTGGTACCGATCCAAAAATTTCGGTGGTAAACAGAAATATAGAGGAAGGATAGGACTCTTTTGCAAAAACACCTTGAACCGTTACAATGCCTCAATCTGGACCGCCCAAGATTGATCGGACGGTTAGCTGTGACCGAGGCTTGGATCGCTGACATCGGTGGCGACCCAAATTTCAGTGGTCTAAAAAATAAAGAACAAAGAGAAGGGCCTAATAAAAAAGTACAATCATTTGTCAAACTCACGTCAATCATGGCCGCCTAAGTATGATCAGACGGTTAGAGAAGCTCGGTGGGTTTTAACGGTAATACAATGTAACTGAGGGTCTCCCTGCAAAACAACCAATGGGCCACACGGCTTACTCGTTGGGCCCACTCGTCAGCGTGGACGCAAGAACTGCTGCTCGGAAAGTGTTAAAAGAATCAAGATTCAGCAGCACATTAAATTTTGATAAAAATAGGTTATCCAATAGTTATGCCTCACTGTTTCGTAGTTTCATATTTTTGTAAGTAATAATATTATCGTTTGCAACACAGATCAAACCAAAGAATTTTGAAAAAACACTGGCCAGCCCAATCAGGATGACTTATCAGGCCTACCTGAACTTCTACTTCACTTGGGAGACACTTCGTATATATCCATATCTACATCCTATATCGTCCGGAAATAAAACAGTGCCTGTTTCAACAGCCATTTGCCTGTAATACATGGTTCAACAACAAACAGCAAATTTTTTTGATGGAATTAAAAGGAAATTCCAACATCTCCGGTAAAACTACTGATATAACAAGGTACATGCTCCAGGTATACTTTGCTTGTAATTCAAGCTAACAAAGGCTCCTCATTTGTCCTTGAGAAAACATAGGAGGACCATAACTATGCTTCTTCTGAACTAGCAAATTGTCCATAGCAATGCTGAACTAGGAAATTACATTTCTCAGCACATTCGAAGGAAATAATGTCATATTACATCGCACACCTGATACCAACGCTGTAAAAGATACCACAAGCACGGAGCAAAGATGGCCAACAATTCCCTTGACACAGAACTATAGAAGTAATACAGTAGAGTAGTGGAAAAAAGTCAAAAACTGGCAAATTGTAATACTTTGTTGCCATACAAGACAATGCTTTGGGATGCTTGCAATTAAGAGCAGACAATATAACTGACACGGACCCCAAGACTGACATGTCTTTCGTCAAAAACCTCCTGATGGATTAGCTAAATTATAAATTTTCTACCTGAACACTAAAAGATACTCCGTGAGAGTCTACCATACTACGACTGTACGAGTATGGATGAGGCTATTATAGTACAACCTTACTGACTTGCTGCTGTGATTTCAAGGTGTAAGAATATACCAACCTCAATTCATGTTTAATTGGAAGTCAGTTTCAGGTCCTTAACTGTATAGGTTATAGCAAACTCACATGAGCTCTTGAAAATAAGATTAACAGCCAGAAATAGAGTCGTCGCTATCGACAAAGTGACACCACTGGTAACCTTTTGGAAATCTTCCTTGCTTTTCATACTGCAAACACTTTTCTGAGGGGAACTTGAGCTGACTGCACACGGAGAAGCTCGCCTAGGCATAAAACGATTCGGCAATGCCTGAACGCACTCTTTTGAACATATAAATTGAGCTTCTTAGGATATCGTGAAAGGGATGATACGTCAATTTCCACATGTACAGGTGTTGAGTATTTGAGCTGCTCATTGTGCGAAGCATCCATACGTCTAATTCAATATTTGTGTATTTGTGTGTGCAGATAATGAATCTTAGATAGTAAACACAATACTGAGTAACCTACTGTGCTAGATGAAACTCATATAGACAACAAACCAAGCAACTATGCGAATCAACTATAATAGACCATGCACAATCACATAACAAACATATCATGAAATTATAAAGGAGTTGTTGTGAACATCTACAAATATATCTCGACGATCCAGCTAGATGCTTCGATGACCAAGTACAAAAATCGGCATATATCTTGAAATAAGACTTCTGAACTTAAACACTCTGCATATTCTCATATATCTTATTGTCAAATTAGGCCTCTTAAAAAGTATGCATAATTGCATATTATCAAATATATTAGACTACAATAAGGCTTCTTAATTAAACAAGCTATTTATTCCTTGCAGGTCATATTCAAATGGCATACCTCTCAGCGACGGCTGTTTTGCTATCAAAGGGAAGTGTGGATATTGCAAATGGGTGTATAAAATGGCACAGTTAGAATTGCAATGTTTATTATTGCATTACCATTAAATTCCATTCAGATTTAAACTTATTAATACAGTAAACATTAATTACCATGTCACACAAAATGCACAGTACCCCTCCTAGTTCCCTCGTTCAAAAGAGATAAAAAATATATGAAAATATGCAATTGTAACAATGAGATGAGACTATAATTATTAACAGTTTGCAGGGAATTCTTCTTTGGTACCAACAGAAGTTCCATGGAATGTTACAAATTTATCATACAGCAAACCATGTGACAGACTCCTCCATTGACATGGACCTACGGATAGATGCTTTACAAGCCTCCAACTTCGGCCCTGGAAAATTCATGAGAAGTATCAGATTTACCTTTTCCAAGTTTTATCTGATGCAAACTTTCTCAAGAACAATCCTTATGTGGTAATTACCAAGTATAAAGACGCATTACGCGTTAGTTAGTTATCTAGACAAGAAAATGGCAAGTGGAGAAAACATACTAATATTATTTGTTGTTCAACAGTTTTTATTAATAATGGGATTTTCACCGTATCATGATAGGTCCCGCACAAATGTTCATGACATCTAGCAATGTTGAATAGTAAAAAAATCAATGTATCAAGTATCCAAGTAAATTAAAATCATTGGCAGCATGAAAGCTCAAATATATACAACTTGATTTCACTAACAAAGACTTCACTTTCATATTGCACTGCTAAACTGAAAATAGAGTTTGATCATAGTACTGTACAAATCACATGACCGCGAGCAACATAAGCAATGTAAGGCTATAAATTTCAGAGCGAAGAAGTGAAGAACATTAATAGTTTTGAGACAACGTTACAAAATTTTAGATAGTTTGACAATTCTATGGTACAAAAAGATCACGACCAGGTAACTCTTTTAATAGGTCATACATAACATCAACTACTCCAGTACCTCATCCTTAAAGGGATTTCCCAAGTTACAATGATTTCAATACAAAAAATGTCCTACAGCCACCAACAGAGTACTACAATTGTTATATAGAAATAACAGTTGACGAAACCAAATTCCTCAACTCAGCTATATGTTCATTAGTTGAGATGTTCAGTGTAAGCCTTAGATTAGTCAACAAAGCCTCTTGCTCCCAGCTAATCGACCCACAAATGTATAATGCCAACATTGTTGCACGGTAAGCATTCAACTCCAGCAAATGGGTTTCTTCCTTTGCTATATTCTTATCATGTTGAGATGTTTCTCTTTCAGACACAGAAGCTTCAACATCATCAGTTCTACTACAGATATCACCACTTTGGTAGGCTGAGTAAAAGTGTTTTGAACTACTGCTGGGACTACAACTACCAACGGAGGATGAGATGCTCTCAGTGTCGCTAGGATTTACCCCAGCCAAGTTAATTTTACGAACACCATTTTTTTCTCCTATTTAAGGAAGCATGCGTGTATTTTTCACCCAGCATAAAGCATGAGGAATCAACAGCATCTACCTCTTTCGACAAATGAGGAGAAACCCCAGCAACCTGCAGCGAGTGTCTTCCATCTTGATGGGGTGTCTGCAATCTCTTAGTCGTTTCACAGAACTGGGTAGGGTATGTTGACATAGCAGATGATTTTCTCTTCATGCCCCTAGAAATGACACCCTCAAAAGCATTATGGTTCTTCCTATGCTTGCTCAACTTGCTACCAAAATTTCCACATTCTGGTTGACCTCTGAATGAACAACCGAAGCATCTTGTAGAATCCTAGAATCAATTGAAGTCAAGTCATTAGGGTGTTTGTATTGATACATTAATCAAATTTATTTGCTCACATATAAAAATCAAACAACATCCAACTTTCAATAATATATTTGATGAAGATAA
>KE372716.1:82455-98582 GCA_000418225.1 Zizania latifolia | reverse complement strand
CACTGGATCATCCTGAGAGAGGCAGGGCCTTATCAGCCTTCTTGACACCCTTTCAATAGTGACACCAGAGTCGACCGGAGAAGGATCATATCTCACATAAAAGCTCTGTGCATTGCCCAATACAATCTCAGCACCCCTCCAAGAACATAGGGGCACCTCCGCTTCCTGCAACACCTCCACCTTGCTCCCTTTTAAGAACCTCATTAGGTTGATTTACTTCTGAAACTCTGCATACAAGAAACCAAAAATATCAATAATCGAGTAAAGTAGGTCACGAGAGGAACCAAAATACATTTTTACTGTTGCAAACAAGATAAAAAAACTATGGATAGTCGAGTAAAGCAGATCGTGAAGGAATCAAAATACAAACTTTTTCAACTTCACAAGGACCACTACAGATTACACAGGCAAAATTATAGCCTACTACATAGTTTCCAACATGGCTAAAATTCGAACAGATTGCAAAATATAAAATATGCTATGATGAGAAAATAGCTTTTGTGTCAATAAGACGTGATGACTACTGCTACAAAATAGTCTCCATAGATCACTAATTCATATAATTTAGGCCATAGAAATTTGAAGCATTACAGGTGGAGCATACCAGTCTATTGATCTATTACAAGAACAGAAGAACAAACTTGTATTGAAGAACAAACTCGTAATGCATCACATAGAATGATCAAAATAACGCACGGACTACCATCTCTGCACGAGAGATTTGTGGCGGATTGCAGCAAAATCAAAAACAACTGTTCCACCAGTAATCGAACCAACTCATACCAAAACAACTCAAGATTCTACAAGAAAACAAGCCAAGTCCTGACAAGCGATTTCCCTCCAAAAAAATAACACAAAAACAAGGAGAAAAGAAGAACATGAACATGTCCGACGATTTCAAACCCTGCATACCAAAACAATCTGAGTGTCGAGCATACCGAGTACCAACCAAGCAAGAACATTTGAACTGGTCAATTGGGGCAATGCAAACAGTAGTAGTCACCAATAGCCAATCACCAACAAAATTTCCCGGTGCTCTACCGCACCCTTATGCCCCAATCCCACACAGGAACATCAAACCCAACACCAAAAACTACCAGAAAAACTGGACGAAAAATCAAAAGGGGGGCACGAACCTTGCGATCCTGGCCACGGTCGGAAGGAGCCACAAAAAATCCCGGCGTAAATTCCCACCGCTTCACCGACTCCCCGGGCGTGTTCTTGATTTCGATGAACTAGAGATTGGGCTAGGAGAGAAACCAGGGCAAATTTGGGAAGCGGGTCTTGGAAATTTTGTTAATGTGATGTGAAAATTTTCTCTCTAAATTAACGAGCTAATCCGTGATGCTGTCGCGGTTATATGCAGGGTGGGATGGGTTGCGTGGCATCTCGGCCGTTGGATCTGATAGGTGCCTCTCCTGGCCGTCCGATCAAGATCGGATGAGCGGTGGAAGTGACCGTGTGGTCGATCGGTTTTGCTGTTGCCAATCGATTCTTTTCCTATTCGGAGAAAGTTGGTAACCGATGGTTTCTTTTCATGTTTTTGTTATTATCTGGAGTGATTTTATGTACAAATATGTCTTTTTCTAGAATAGATTGTGCCAAAAGTATTTGGAAACTCGCAATTAACGGTGGCAATCATTAAACTTAGTAAATAAGTGGTGTATTAGTATATATATATGTACTATCATTTATGCTTTGTATTTGAGATATTAGAGGTATCTCTAGTACTTCCATTCAACTTGGAGGATGTTTACTATTGTTGATACTTGTAACTAACTCGAGATACTGTGACAACTCATTTTAGTAAACCATTTGTGTTAGATTTTAGTGTTTAGTATCTTTTCCCTATTTCAATGCCAACTTTTTTCTATACCATGGACATCTCTGGTTCCAACTCTTCAAGAAAAATGGTCATTATATATGATACCAATTACACATATGTTTGTTAGAATATAAAGTAAATTGATTGCTTTTTCTTATCAGCTTAAACTTTTAGTTTGAATCGGATGCAACCTAATAATCTCTTTTTTCTTTAGAATAGCTCGCGCCAAAAGCATTTGTAGAATGGCTTCTAACTGTGATAGTCATTAATCTCCATTAATAAGTGGTGCCCTAGCTATAATATCTTTTGCGCTTGCCATTCGAGGTTTTTTTCTAAGAGCCTCTTATGGTTGCATTATGATACCGTGAGATCTCTAGATATAACTAAGATTTCACATGTTAAATTGCCACCGTGGGCAACCTTCATAAATGAAAATGTATATGCCATCGAAGTAGAGAATAAAATGCTTACTTTAATCTCTAGTTCGATACTTGTAACTGAATTGTTCCTTTATATCACGGCAACTCATTCGGTTAAACACTTGGTATCAGATTTAGTGCTAGGCATCGTCTTCTCAATTCCAATTGCAACTTTTTTCCCATATCACCGATGTACCCCTAGCTCTATTTCTCCAAGAAAAAGGCCATCTGATAGCAATTTCAATGGCAACTGAGGTCTAGCATGTATAAATTACCTGGCATCCATTAATTTAGTGCTTCTGGTTTGGCCTTCACGTTTAGCAGCAACCGTCAGTGTTGCTTTGCTTCATCACTTGGCTTTCATATTCCTTTCGGTGCAGGAAAGGATGATCCAAAAAAGTGTTAATAAAGTATAAATATTGCATAAAGCTAAACCCTTTTACTGGCTGGTTAATCAACAAAAAATAGATCACAAAATTTGAGACGTGAATTGGGCACAAACCGAAACTTTCCTCCCCTTTGTGACACCAGTAGCTTTCAAGTATCGGTTTGGTGATTAACAAAACCATTGGTCCGGTGGTGGCCACATAATATAATCGATACAGTTACCGCTAACTGCTAACTGCTAACTCTTATTCCATTCAGTTTCAAAAAGCAAGTCGTTTTGAATATAATTTCAGATACCAATAAGTGATTAATTAGTGTATATTTTTCTTGTTTGTCCATATTAAATACAGTGCGAGAGTAAAGACGGCACGAAATACGAAAAGGAATTAGTACACTATCAAGGGTATAAACGTCTAAAATACATAACAAAATATAAAACGACTTGTTTTAGATAACTCTAGATACAAGTTTAAAATGACTTGCTTTGTAAAATTGAAGGGCGTATTGGCCGGTGACAAAATACTAGGTCATGAAAACAAGGAGACATCTTGAATTTGTTGCATTGACCGGGACACATGGAATTTTGTCATGTCAGAATTTATATTGGTCTCACATTCTTCTGAAGAATTTTGGTTTGCTGCCGTGTGTAGAGTTGGAGTTGCAGATCTGCTTCACGCATGCAACAACCATCCAAGCTGATCTCACTGGAGAGATGATAGATCACGCTTTCTGGTGAGATGGATGGATCCCTTTTGCGACAGCATAGTTTATGACGTACAAATCAATGCTTATTGTTGCGTCTCTCGTGTGTCCAACTATTAATAAGGTTTGCTGCAATAGTGAAACATCTGTGACAGTTCGCTGTGCCATCGGCTTCCACAAGAATTTGGTTTTTGAGTGTCAAAATGGCCAAATGGCCATCACCATGACAACACCACCCAAAATTTTGAAACCAGAGTACCATGGATTTGGAGCTTGGATTTCAAAGTTTATGAATTATCATTTGTCTCTTTATACAGCTGGGGATGTAATCCAAGCAAAATTAGAAGGTTATATAGCTTCGTCCATAACATAACAGAGCAACTTGCAAAGAAGAGCGACAGGAATTTGGTTCTGCTAGAAATCACATATTCACGTGTATTAGTATGTATCTGGAACAGATGTATTACATGTGTAGTGTAGGAAAAGAATGAACACTCCGTCTGTATACAGACTGTAATGGTGAGCCAAATCATCTCAGTTTTCAACTCCAATCTGGAGCTAAAAGAATATCTATATCCAAAACAGTCACCTTGTTTAGGGGATTTGAAAGATAAAAGTATAGTATATGAGCTTCTTGCTGTGTTAATCTTTCTCATATCCAACTTACCATCTCTGTGCATCACTTGGTCATGCCTGATCTAGTTGACTAGTTGACTTGTATTTTTTCTTTATGAACTCTACATTGTGGCATTAGATCCACTTGCAACACCCACTGATTCTCAGTCTGCATACATCAGAAAAATCATTGACATCAGAAAGCAGCAAACAAAGCCATATATCCGCAAAATAACATTGACAAATGCGAGTAAAAAACACAGGGTGGTAATGTAGATGTAGTATCTACCATGAGCAATTAAATGCATTGAAGAACTTGAAAAGTCCAAAAATGCCTAGGAAAGTGTTGATCACACATACAGGGTGCATTTTTTCTCCTCAGTCATGCATTGAAAAATCAGTTTTATGCCTACTGCAATGGTAAAACACACTTGAAGATGGAAACACACTCCTTAATCGATTGATGATTGCTGTAAATTTTGGTTCATGGGTCCTGAGGGAGAGTGACAGTAACAAGAAATTGCTATGTGGTTTTGTAGCACTGGTGTGCAAAGAGACTTCTCTAGAACAAGTGCATTGCATGCCCTATTGTAGTGTGATGTCACAACAGATCATATTTCCTGCAACAGTAACTGATGGCCCCCAAAACAGATGATATAGATTGTAAAGGATCATGCAAACTCGGAGGCGTAAAGAAGGTTGGAGGCTGGCTACCATAAAAAGGATCAAACATTTTCTGTCCCTTGGTCCTCCCTCATTTCTTCCTAAATAAACAGCAATAGATGGCCTCTAACCAGGAGGAGGATTGATTGTTCACTAGCCTGAAAATCTCAATCTACGAGATGCTAGTCCATATCACACAGGTGGGGATATTTGAAATTCCTTTTGGTGCATTGCATCATTGGTGGCAACTAATTCGGACTGTGTATACTCATTTTTCAGTAATTCTGATCTATAAAAGGAAAAGAAACATTTTGCACGCACGTGCTAAAGCCAAAGCAATCGATATTTCCTGCACATTAAAATTTTGCAGAGCTTGTAAAAATGAGAATCACGAGCTAAGTAGGCACACTCCATATCTTTTTCCTAGGTCTAGAATTCTTTTTTAAAAAAAACAGGAGCTCTACCGTTCATATTCCGTAAATTAGATGTACACCCTGCCAATAATACGACTTGAACCCGAGTGATCAGGAGCTTAAACTGTTAAACGACCTCCTCATCACCAGACCATTCGTCTTGAATTATTTCTGGTGTACAGTGTACTGTGTAGATTGTAGAATACTTTGATCCTGACGCAGATTTGCATATCAATTGTTTTGAGATGCAGGGACAGGCACAGAGCAAGATGCAAATGGGCTAATCCTGACTAAAACTCAAACAATCTCAAAGGGAAAGGAATAAAATTGCGGCGCCCACAGGAAAGTTAGTTTGCTTGTACTGGGGAGGATTGAAGAAACATCCCAAAAAGGAAGTTCAGTAAGAAAATTTACAAGCAAGAAGAAGAAACAAGAGGGGAACAGCTTTACAGATTGCACTGACAACTGAGAAGATACCAATCTTGAGATTGTTAGAAAAAAAAGATCATTTTCCCGGGATTGTTTGGGATTGTTGCTGGTTCCAACATGAAAGTTTCAGCTTGATGGGCGGGGATGTGATTCGTAGATGTCTAGATGATTAATACAGCTAAGAAGTGCCCTTTTTGGATCTCCATTACACGTTCGTTACAAGGCGAAGAAATGGGGAAGATTCGACTAGATCACGCCGCGGCAAATGCTATCCTACGCTGCTAGTAAGCATCTCGTTGTTTAGAGATAGAGATAAACAGGCAGACTGGTTGGTGCTCACCGAAGCGGGAGGGGGAGGCGGAGAGCCACAGGAGGAGAGCGCAGAGGAGCAACACGAGCGGGATGCAGTGCACGGCGCGCTCCAGCGCCCGCGCCCGCGCCGCCTCCCGCCGCCCCGCCGCCGACTGCGGATCGCACGTCGGCAGACCCACTCCGTCGATGTCGACGTCGACCACGCCGGCGCCGCCGCCCTCCGACGACACGCGCGCCCCGCTCGACGACCGCCTCATCCCCTGTCCTCCGTCGCGGCGGCACCCCACCCTCCCCCAGCCCACGGAGCCGCGCGGCAGACGAGACGAGGCGAGGCGAGGCGAGGCAGGTAGGGGAGCTTCTGCTTCGCGTCTCTCCCGGCGTGCTTCCGCGCCGGCGTTTAGGGGAGGGGACGCCGCGTTGGGTCCCGCCTCCCGGCACCTCCTGCTTCACCTGACGCGTCCCTCATCCTGCTTGACCGGTTCGGCGCACGTCCACCCCACTGTAAAGTGGGCCTCAATTGGTGCACTAATATCGGGCCTAATGGCCCACTAAAGGCTCGTTTTATGGGCCTAAATTTTCTCCATTTCCGGCCCAAGCCCATTTCAACTCAATCAGTTTTTGATATATAAAATAATCCGTTACATATCCGTATGGTAGGCAGAAATAAACTAAAAACCGAACCAAACCTCAAGCATTTTTTGTTTTTCCTTTTAATATTCAGAATTTTATTTTAACTAAATTCTGTTTTCAGACATAAAAAGACTAAAAAACCAAAAGAACTGAATAAGTTTAGAGTTTCCACTGTTTAGGAATATGATGACATTTAATCGAAATAGAAGTTTATATTGCAAATTATCGAAGTCTAAATTTACGGTGGCAAATTATCAATTTTTTCTTTTCGAAAAAAGTAATAATGTTGGGCCCTCTATAACCTAATATTTATGGGTCCAAATTCCCGGCCCATGCGCGTGTGTGAGCTGGAACTGTAGTCACGGGTCGTAACTGAGGCCTTGATGGGCCCACCACGCATAGGGACGGCCCATTTGGCTCCGCGAGACCAAAACCCATGGAGAGGGCAGAAGTGGGAGCAAAAATATCCGAGAGCTCGCGGAAATGGCGACGACGGCGGTGGTGCTGATGGTGCCGCTCGCGGTGGCCGCGGCCGCCGCAGTGCCAAGGGCCGGCGTTTTCGGGGCGCCGAACTCCGTCCAGTTCCTTCGGGTGCGCCCGTTCCTCCGCCGGTCTCCGCGGGGCGTCGCCTGCGGCCTTCGCCGGAGGCCCTCCAAGTACAAGGTCACTTGACTCACTTCGCCGTTACGCCGCCCCCCACCCCCAACCACTAAATCCCTCAGTTGTTAGTGTAGATGAAATGGCGAGCTGCGCCCTTGAGGATTAGCTTGGTATAGCTTGATGGTGTTGTGGTAAGCGAGTAAGAATTCGGGTGGTGGTAATTACAGTTTCTGGAAACGAGGCCTTGGTTCGCATCAAACCTAGAGCTATGTGGTGACCATGTTGTGTTTTACACCTGCTCATCCAAAGAGCAAAGGGAAGGGCTTGCCTGCCGAATTTTATATACTATTCTTGCATTAGTTATATATGTTGAACTGCGAGAGAGGAATAATATATTGTAGATTGGATTGATGTGGATATGTTGATGTATTACATTGAGTCTCGGGGGGCGATATATATAGGGGTACATATGAAGAGATAAGGTAGACAATCTATAGATAAGGAAGGAAGAGATATAATCTGATTCTAACTAATATTATCTCTAACATATACTCTAACAATATAGATGAGTATTAATGATTTTGTCTGTGTTACCTGCATACTTCATCTCAGAATTTGTCGTAATTCCTTCATGTAGTATTTGACTATGGCTGGAGGGCCTCCTGATGGAATGCTATGTATTCTAGAATAAAATCCAGAATGAGGAGGTGGTTGCAGAGGAAGGCACTGACGGTGGTGGTGAGGATGATGATGATGCGCTGGAATCACTTTTCAAGCATCTGGAAGAAGATCTCAAGAACGATGATTTATCTGTTGAGGATGACGATGATGGAATATCAGAAGAAGATATGGCCAGGTTCGAACAGGAGTTGGCAGAAGCGATCGGCGATATCAGTGGTGTTGATGAATCTGGAGGGGATCCGTCATCAGGCTCTGAAGGTTATGGGAATGATGAAAAAACAGATGGAATCAAACAACCAGAGCTGAAAAACTGGCAACTCAAGAGGCTGGCTCGTGTGCTGAAAACAGGTCGCCGTAAAACTAGTGTAAGTAGATAGATATCCACTTCAACTCTATTTAATTTCCATTTCTGAAATTTCTATAGTTTCAGTTTTAAACACCCCTTTATAGTAATAGGTCGATATCCAAATTTCAAATTATTGATTTTTTCTGTTTTCTTAGCTGAATTGTCTTTGTTGCAGATAAAGAATCTTGCAGGGGAGCTAGGCCTGGACAGGTCTTTGGTCATTGAATTGCTCCGTAATCCTCCTCCACAACTTCTGTTCATGTCTGATTCTTTGCCTGACGAAGCCCCTTCTAAACCTGAAATCAAGGAAATAGAGCCCTCTCCAGTAGTTGATGACGTTGATGTCATTGAAACCAAGCCACAGATGGAACTTCCTGTTCATGTCATATGCGCAGAATGGTCTGCACGGAAAAGATTGAAAAAAGTTCAGTTGGAGACATTAGAAAGAGTCTATGCCCGATCCAGACGCCCGACGGTAAGTAATTTTTCTATTACAGTAATCATTTTCATTCAATGAAGTAAACTTCACAGTATAACAAAGTCTTTCAATCCTAAGCAAATTGAGTTAGGCTAGAGTTAAAACTTAACATGAGTCATTAATTAAGGTTTAGGCATGTGAATAGCTTCTCTCCATGCACTCATATTCAAGGCCAAATCTTTGAAAATATTCCATCCTTTCAAGTCTCTTTTGTTAATTTCTTAAATTTTATGTTCTGTTATTGTAATGTGTGACAGTTAACTTTGTTCTTGCATATGATTCAGAATACAATGATCACCAGCATAGTTCAAGTTACAAACCTTCCACGGAAGACCATTGTTAAGTGGTTCGAGGATAGAAGGGAACAGGATGGGAAACCTGACCATCGAGTGGCATTCAAGAGATCCCTACCTGAGGCCATAGCTAGTTGATAATTACTTCAGATAGGCATGTACGACTGTTTTCTCTTTGAAGTTTGAGCTACTTGCAATTTGCAAAGTGTAAAATGAATTTTTGAAGTACAAGAAGTTTTGCAAGTCCAATATGGAATATCTCTTATATTATACTAGTACGCACAGATCAGCCGATGTAACAGGTACTAACTACTCTTGTTTACCACTTCGACGATTTTATTGGCTTCATTATGGACCACCATTTTGACTATTGGCTTCGGTAAAAGTTAGTTTGGGAACTGTTGACCAGATCTTGATTTGCGGAATGATAAATGTCTCAATAGATTCTGTTGCTTTCTTGCTTAGATTGGTTTTCTGATTAGAACCAAAGGTATTTGTCAAAATATTTTCCCTGGTCTGGTTTTATGGTATATGAACCCAGTATATGTTTTTCTTTTATGCGCATGATGATGGATTTCCAGATGTATTAAGCGTAGTGGTTTGAAGTTGTATGCTAATTAGTTTGTGAAGGCTGCGACGGTAGCTGACGCTCTGCAAAAGGAGCTTTATTACATTAAATGTTTGATGTTCACATTTTGAGTTGAATGTTTGGACTTTGGAGCCCACGTAGGTCACTTCCAGTACTGTATTAGATATGAAACCCATGCTTCTTTGCGCCTTACTTAAATCAAAAGTATATTATTGCTGTTTTCAATGGAAGTGGTTTGGGCTGGTGGTGAGCTCAGTTGTTTGTGTTGGTCATGCGATCATGAGGGGCTTGCATGTCAGTGATACAGATGGTTAGGTGTGTCTTCAGAGCAGATATATTGTCACTTCTTGAGGTACACATATCTAATCTATATTACCAGTCTTTCAAAACTTGGCAACTCTATGATGGGTTCTATTCTGTAATATCAAGTTCTTGCCACATGTTCAGCATACTGTGTGGTGCTGGGGGCAGATGGAGAAATTGCGGAGCTAGTCAGAAGGAAACCATGTGGAAAGGGAGAGGGGAGGTAGCTTCTGGGGATCTTCACAACAGTGGTATTGAGGCTGGAAAGGAATGAGAAAGACATGTGTGGCTTGTGTGATATTATTATGAGATACAAGTATGAGGCAGCAGGGTGAGACATGAGAAGATAGAGATGAAAAAAATCATAGAGGGAAACAGATGTTGGTGGTTTACATATATATTAGATATTAGATCTGTGTGCTACAGCTGAAGTTCAGATGTCCCAGTTGAACAAAAATCAACATCGACAAATTAATGCTATCTAAAATCAAACCTTTGTTTTGGATGATGTCTGCTAGTGCACTTTATTATCTTGTCTAATGATGTTTATCTGTCGAACTGTCTGCTAGTGCACTTTATTATCTTGTCTAATGATGGTCATCCGTCTGCTGTTGTTAACTGGGAGAGGAAGACAATTGCCATCTGCCTTTGCTTGTTTAGTTGGTTTCCCTATGTCTACTCGACTTTTTCTTCAGATGTACTGTCCCTTCACTAACTGTTTTCTGGTGGAGATGGTAATCAAGGTTATGTTCCTGCATTAATTGGCTGTTGGTAGAGACGATCCAAATTAAAGGCTCAGACCCAACCCTTGTCAGTTATGTTTAACTTGAATCCTATGTCTGTATTCTTTTGTGTTGACATTTCACTGACAATCTTTTTCATACAATACTGTGTTGAGAGTTCCGAAGAAATTTTGCAGGTGTCCCAGTTGCTCTCAGCAAACTGTCTTCTTTAATTATGTGGTGGATTGATAATGCCAAGTTGCTTCAGCACACTTGGATTCTCCTATTTCCACATGCTTGTGCTGGAAAAGTAAAACCAGGGGCATGTGGTTCAAAGTTCAAACTAGGAAAATGCATAGATTAATCTGGGTGAGTTAACCCTACTGTTCTACCTGTTATTAAGAAACTAATCCTGCTTAACCTAGCTAGTTAATGGAAGACAGCCACTGGTACCTTTCCATGGCACCACCGGCGGTTGACTGCTCTTCTGTCGGTACGTTAATGGCTGTCTCTTTTCCTTCACATATATACACACATTGGAAGCCTGCAGAGACAAGCAACCATAAGAGAGAAGAGACACACCCTTGAGTTCATCCTTGCCTCTTGTTCTCCGTTCTTGCAGATAAAGGTGCTTCTTTTTGCAGAAAGGAGGGGTGCATAGGTGCAGATGATGGCTGGGTTACAAAGATCGGCGACAACATTCAGAAGGTCCGGATCGTCAGGCCTTGTCTGGGACGAGCGGTTCCTGACCGAGAACGCCGAGGCGAAGGAGGGCGCCGCCGGCGATGGCGCGGAGGAACCCCAGCCGGAGCTGTGGCATTCCCGGAGCGTCGGGAGCATCGGCATGATGCGCCGTGTCGCCGACAGCGGCGGCGACAAGAAGGCGAAGCAGAAGAAGAAGAAGGCTGGCCAGAAGGAGAAGGAGGAGGAGCGCAGCCACCAGGTGTTCCGGACCAAGGACGTCGCGCCGGACCTCGACCCGCCGTCGCCGAGGGTGTCCGGCTGCATCCTCTGCTCCATCTTCCATGGCTCCGGCCACCGCTCGGCGGCGGCTCCTCCCCGCGCCAAGCCGAGGAAGAAGTGAACGTTGACATATATACCTTCAGCTGGTGCATCTGTTACTGTAATTAAAGCTGTGTGAGCCATGGATCTGGGCATGTCCATACTGGAGTGATATCAGTTTGTAAACTGCTACAGATACATATATATGTCAGGTTAGTTTTCTCTTAGATAGATCCATGCCTCAAACCCATAGTTAGAGCTAGCAAACCAGCAGCAGCAGCTGCTGAGATTTGCGGGTTGTTCTTGCATGTTCTGCTGCAATTCTTGTGTCTCGTTTCTGAAGCTGATCATCATGAGCCTTTGGATGTCTTTGATTGCTTGGCATGTGAGCGTGAGGTGTTCGTTTTGTTGTCGCCTGTGCCCTGTATGGATGGATCAGACTACTGTAAAGAATCTGGCATGTTTGAGGCTGGCATGCATATGGGCATGTGGAGATCGAGTTGGCGTTTGTGATTAGCTTAACTGTGAGGCTGTTTTTGTTGGGAAAGATGGAGTTTTTTTGGTCGTTGTGTCGTGGGGATGTGGCGCACATTATCATTGTTCATCATGGGTGCAGATGGTATTGTCGGCAGTCGGCACTACTGAAATTTCGTCACCCTAGACATCAGTTCGCTAGATATGATTTACTCGAAGCAAAACCGAGGACAAATCGGTCTTCACGGTGACCTTTTTTCCCTCCTTTGGGATTGAGATGAGATGATGTTTTCTGAGAGATGGCAATTCTCTTTCAGTCTATCTCACAGCAGTGATGGGCATTCGGTTTAGTTCTCGATTTTTTAATCTAAAATTCCATCATAAAAATAAATACTGAAATTGTCTTAAAAATTATGAAAATCGAGCCTTTCGATTTCGGTTAATATGATTCGGACGAACAATTTCAGCATTGATTTACATAGGCACGCAATTCCTTTTTTGCCATAAATTACAAAATAACAACAACAATATATAGGACTATTACAGCATGATAGAAGTTGCAACTTAACGGTTTAAACATGATACCAAATAGTTAATATGCTTATAAATAACAATTATCGGTGCTACAAATTTTAGTTGGTTCGGTTTGGTTCTTAGGTCTCGTGTAATTATGCCCACACCTACTCACAGCACATCAACGAAGGGACAAGGATCATAGGAACACTGCAACGTGCCTCCTGACAAGAACTGATACGATCTTTGTGCATCACACAACATAGCACATGACCTGGGTAAAGATCATCTAAGATCAGTGCAGTGACAAGAAGCGACTAGCTAGCTAAGGGCTTGCAAAGGTAGAAGAAAGACATGGCATCCAATCCCTTCGAATTAGCGAGGAAAACAGTAGCAACAAAAATCCCTGGCAAATTATCCCAAACGAGCATGCAAAACCGGAAGTGTCATATCAGAAAAACAAGCTACTCTAAACAAGCAGCAGTACTGGTTTCACGAGGAACATCAAATCAAATGGCCCCCATGACGATGGTTGCTACTCACTCATCGAATTAAGAGGGAGACCGCCATCCATCCCGATGCTGACATGAATACATATCTTCAAAGCTTGAAATGTCTCTGGATTCATACGGCCGACCTAACTGCCTGCCAATGAGATGGCTACGTTTTCTCCGGACAGGCTCACTCGTCGTCCTCGATCGTCTTCTTGGTGGCTCGTCCTTTGGTTGGAGCCAATCAAATTTTTGGTGGAGTGAAATCATTTGATGAGCATTCTCAGGCTGTTTTACGAGTCACGACCTTGTCTCTGAATGATTGGAGCTAAATGTCGCCGTCATTGAATTGTCCTCGTATTTAAACCTTGCAACATGAACTCATTGGGTGACCTGACCTCTTTCTCCACCTCCACCACAGTATTGCCTCCTACTCCGTGGCAACTCAAGAACCCTAACACTCCCTTTCAGCGGTGGAGTGAGTTAACAAAAAGTAGATGTACGTATTATTTAACTATCTATACTATATCTCAGTAGATTTTTGAGTTAATGTCTGTTTGTGAGAGTTTCATATTCTAATAAACAGCAGTTGAGTATCTAGAGAATATATTGTTCCTGTTTTTTTACTGATTCTAAAGTTATTGAGTCTCATAATCTAAATCTATAATCTAGACTATTTAGAGAGCTTTAGATTTTAGAAATAGTTATAGGCTACAGCTGCTAGAAGCTTCTCTAAATATACCCTTAAACGGTGTGCAGATTAGATTTAGGAGATGTATATATGTTCAATATGATAAATGTTGATTTTTTTTTTGACCTGAGCGACCCCTAGCCCAATGTGGATTTGCCCTTGCTCTCTTTGGTTCTAAATATACATCTTGTTAGCATTTTTAACTCTTTTTCTGAATGCGAGTTATTTTGAACATTATTTATTTTTCTCATTTCTTTCAAGATTTTCTGTTTCTGCCCCTCATTTAGCACACAGACATGTGTACTGATACACAATTAATCAATGACCCATATTGTTCACCTAATTCAATTAGAGTACTCTTTCCGTAACACGATGGCTTTGTTTTTGGCATTCAGAATTTGTCTCATAAATACTTGAATTTTAGATTATTTTTTCAGTTAATACAGGTACCTATTAACCAAATGACACCGCCTAATCAGATTAACTGTCATATAAATACTTGATTTTTCACCATTTCAGTTAATAGATTAAGTTTAACTAACACCACTTAATCAGAATAACTATAAATTAGAACTAACATAATTAATTAGGGGCATCTAAATTATTTTTTCATTACTAATCCATCTAAGAATCGCTAAAATAAATTATTTATTAGAGGGGACTACTCCGTTAGGTTTGGGTTAGGTAGGGTAGAGGCAGGCAGATCATTCGCTGATGTCACACATACGTAGTCCGTCTTGATGGGCCGTTCATGGGCCTTCTTCTGTTACGTCGCTAGGCCCATTATTCGAGAGTATGGGCCGTATGGCAACGCTCCCGGGCCCATCACGCTGTGCGCATGTACTGATTTACACTTAGGGCTTCTTTGTATTATACCTTGTTTGTTTTTAAGAAAACCAATTAATTCGTATTATACCTTTTTTAAGAAAATAAGTTATGTGATCGACTGTTTTAGATCTAATTGTCGTATATAGCGAGCATTAGAAAAAATTACAGTAAAAATAGTATTTAAGTGTAAATATTTGAAACTTATTGTGCAAATCCATAGTGTAAAAAAATTTAGAAAAAATGTGCTCTTGTAAATATATACAGTCCCAAGACGCTGACATGCGAATCAATTTTTTGATAAATTGAAAAAAAAAAGATAGAATCGATCGTTAAAAAACACATAGCTAAAGTCAAGCTTTTTCTCGTGGCATAACTCTCGTCAGGGCATCGTTTAGAGACGGTTCCCAGGATTTTCGGACAAATTCCATGGGACGAATCGATTCGTTGTCCACACGTACATTCTCTGGGTCTAATAAATTCCCGGTGTTGATCCGCCCACGCCGTCAAATCCTGTCACGATCGAGCTCGCCATCGATCGTGCCGGTGCCGGCGCAGCTGCAGGACCTTTCCGGTGGCGGTGCAGGGCGTACGGCGGCTACCATCTGACCGACGCCGACAACGCCGGCGGCCCCCACGGAACAAAGCGCACGAATCCTCCCGCCTTGGCGTGGCCGACGGCGAGCCGTGCCGCCACCGCTACTCTTTGTAGCTACTGTGATGTAACGATGCCATTTAATTGTCATTTACATCATTACATGGTATTATGATTGTGAAATAGTTATGTTAGTGTTATTGTTTTTAATTCTAAAATATTGCTTTTACTAAGAAATGTAACATAAACTTTTTTTAACAATCCATATATGGCAGTGTGAAGATATGTATTTATATAGAAGAAGTAAAATATAAGATTACGACCAACAGTAATCAGAAAAAACAAAAAACACATTCACAAGGGCAAGCAACATCTGCCGCCCCCCAACAGGCCAGCACCTCAACACTGGCACCACTCCACATGACGACAGCAAAAACAGATGAAGACCACAAAACCCATAACTAACTACCAACAGATCCAAAAAGCACACCGCGACCGAGAAGGAAGACGTCAAAGAAGAGGAGGAGCTCCAAGGAGAGGGAGGAGAGGTAAATGGAAAGAGACGACCGTCGAACTGCCAAGACGCCGCCAAGAAAACCACACCGAGTCAGCCAAGGACGGCCACTCGGAGAGAAGCTGGCCACCGCCAGCTCTGCTCGATCATGGATCCTGCACATCCACCGTCGCAAGACAAATCTGAGCCCAAACTACAGCCGAGGGTCACCGCGCGCATCACAGACGACGCAAAGGAATGGCCACAACCAATGCAAACACATCTACCGACGTCTAAGGCCTCGTGGCCTTGCCCTACCGCTCCACCGCGAAGGTCACTCTGTCTACCGAAGCCTGACTACCGCGTGTCGTCTCCTAGCCGCCACACCCCCTCCGCCCACCGCGCGCCACCTCCTAGTCGCCGCTCCGCCGCACGCCACCAAGCAAAAGAGCCTCTGTCACAGGCCGCCGCCCTAATCCGACGCGGGCCATCGAACACTGACACCCGGGTCACCGTCCACCGTCAACTCCACAGATCTGATGACGCCAGGCCTCCGCGCCGTCGTCGCCTGCCACCAACCCCATAGATCTGGAGACGCCCTGTCGCCGTGTGCGGTCCTGTGGCCGTCACAGATCT
>KE372716.1:51371-65468 GCA_000418225.1 Zizania latifolia | reverse complement strand
GTTGACCTTTAAGCCATAAGAGCCCCCGGCCTGCCTCCAGGCCAAGCCCGGGGACTCCCCCAAGAAAAACACCGAAGCAAGAACCCCCGGGACTCCTTCCCGCGCTCGGGGACTAGGTCCCGGAATACGCACCGGCTACGCCCGGGGACTCGGACCTAAAGTACCGACGTCCACAAACTCCCGAAAGGCCACAATTTAGACCCCGCGTCCAAATATCCTATTTGCACGCAGGCTCGGGGACTACACCTCACAGGTGCACCTGAGCGGCGCCCCTGAAGACTTCACGGCTTCAGCTCGTCATCGCTTCCGTTCGACCCCGACAAGACGTCCGATATGCAGCAACGAAGAGCTCGGGGACTGCTGTAGGGGATATACCCCCCGGGTAGCCCACAGACCTCATTTTCGGTTATTGGGCCTGGCAGAGGGCCCATCGGGCCCGTCACAACAACCCTGCCTGAGCCAGCCGAAAGCAGCGTGGCGCATTAAATGCGACGCGATGGAAAGAGGTCGGAGGATCCAGGCGTGACAGGTGCATAGGACTGCCGGGAGGCGTCAGACCGGGGGGCAGTTGGGGAGTAGGCAGCACGCTGCGTCCCATCGAGGCGTGCTGCGTCCGATCGGACCGTGCTACGTCCCGTCGGAGCGTGCTGTACGATAGGTTAGACCCAACGGGGGTATAAATAGCAAGGGGCCCCGAGCACGGGACCCCTGAACCACACACAACACACGGACACAGAAGCAACAAGACCACGATGAAGAGGACGTTGAATCCATTACACTCTGGAGCCCTAGCTCTTGTAATCTATCCACTGTAACTGTCTTTCCGACTAGTGAAACACCCCACCAAACTCACAGTGGACGTAGACTTATTATCCTATCGGGGGGCCGAACCACTCTAAATCTTCTTGTCTCTTGGCCAGTCCTATTCTCACGGGCTCGGCAACCATCGAGGTCTTGAGTGCAGCGCTTCCTTACAATATAAATCACCTCCGCGGACACCCCCCGAGGAGGGCTGCTCGACCACCCGTCGACAATATGTCATATACATATAAAGTAAAGAGCAAATGTTATGCGTTATGAAAGCAAACCTAAAAAGGGGTTATTTGGTTGTATGAGTATTATCTAAGGTGTGACTAACAAATTAATGTCAAAATTAGTTCTACATCATACAAAATCTACAATTTTATATCTATAGCACTGAAAGATTTTGGCTCGTTTTAACAACATCAAAATTTACTCTAAGTGCAGCAGATCCAAATCCGATGCTTGTTCATCACCACTCTTTTTGAGGTTGTTTAAGAGCATTTGCAATGCTCTAGGACGACGAGTAGTACCCAGGGTTAACAAAATCGTTTTGGGATTCGATACTATCTGGATTTGAGATAGTGGTTACCGTGGTAACCGAATGGTTACCGAAAAAATTCGATCAAATTTTACATTTCAAAATTTGAATTTAAATCAGTTCATAAAACGGTTTTAAATTCGGTTACCGTGGTAACCGTGGTACCGAGCTCGATTACTGCGGTACCGGTCAGACAATTTTTCAGTAAAAAATAAAAATTGTAAAATCATATAAAATTATTTTTTCGAGATAAATAGGAAACTTACAGTACCACAGAATATATAAGTTTACAATAAAATATAAATTACAAAACAACATGGTTAATTGGTAATTCGAGTATTTATAACTTATCATTGTTGGCTCCAATGGTTATAAGCGACGTTGTATTTATCTGTACACATTAGTTGTAAGCCACATAAAGCAAGAATATTTGATTTATACTCCTTCTAGCTTTGTCCTGTTCAAGCTGCAGTGGTTTATCATTCTTTATATAATATGGAATAAAATTAAGGATCTTGTCACTCGTATACATATCTAGTAGGAGTATCTTCTAGAATTGGATAAGAATACGGATAAAGATATCTATAAGTGATATTGCCGTACACTGTAGAGTCAGAACTAGAGCTGTAACTATCATAGGGAGCGTCGAAGTTTTGTTGTCGACCTCAAGGAGTAATTGTTGTCCTCTTTAACATTAGATTAATAGTGTGTGCAACATAAAATTGTTATACTATTGCTAGATATTCTTGTTTCACCACCCTAGTACCTTATATCATATGAATCGCTAAACTTTGCATGCATTTGAATTAACATACCAACAATTATAGATCTTACGTGCACGTGAATCAATTGAATAAGTCTTGTGACTCAACAGTGTGAGTGCTTATGGATCAATAGGCTTAGAATAAATAATTAACAAGCAACACTCATCAAGAATGATATTTTGTTTGATCAAACATATGATATTAATCCAAAAGGTCTGCATAGAAAGAATCAAACAATAACGAGTGAAGAAGATTGAAAAATAAATTATTTTTGTATTTTGTATTTTTATTCATCTTGCTTGGTTCATAACTTTGTGATAGTTCAATATTTTTGAAAACTAATTTCACCATAAATCATATTAATTTACCTACTGTTTTTGTAATTTTTTTCTAAATTTTTTCATTTTTTTTAATTTCAAAATTGAATTTCAAATTAAATCGGTCGGTATGCCAGTACCGAGCGCGAGCGGTATGTCGATAACTGAGTGATAATCGTGGTTACCAAATGGTTTTGTTAACCCTGGTAATACCCAGTGCCATGTCAAATGTGAAGCATATCCTAGCATAATAGTACTAATAAGAATGTTCGGTGCAGTTCTAACTTTAAAATTTATGCTATATTCAGAGTTTGTATAATATAATAAAATGATTCAAACTTTTATTTTTAGTTTAAAATAAAAACTACACTACTCAACTAAATACCTTGATCCATCTACAATTCTAAATCCATAATTTTTTTAAGTAGTTGAATCATCTAGATAGATATGGACCTAAAACATTTCCTAAAATTTTGACGTTCAAAATGTCGCTGGACTGTACAGCTGTACTACAGCAGCAGCAGCTGGTAAAAACCAGCAGAGGAGAAAAACCATAAAGGCATAAACTCGAAAAAACCGATACACTACCCCACATGGCAGCCTCCGAATGGCCGGGTACGATTTCCTCCGGTGTCAGAAAAACACAGAGGTGGCCGGTGGGCTCCACTCCACACCCCCGCGCGGGAAACTCCGGAGCGGCGTCCACCAAAACCCCATACACCGCCTGCGTTGCGCAGTCGCACCCCTTCATCGTCGATCTGACGGCTGGAAATACTCTCTCGCCCCATACACCGGTTTCACCTACCCAATTTGCATTCATGGATCATCACACATCTTATCCGTTCAATTGTCCGAATGCGCAATCGAACGGTCAGGATCTTGTTATGGCTTGTAGACTCGGTGCAGCGAGCTCCCCAACTACTACTCCACATATACACGCCGACCCCTTCGCCTTCGCTTCGTCTCCTCAGTCCTCTCCCCTTCCCAAAAGAGCCGAGAGGGTTTAGTGGTGGTAGAGTTTGGAGTAGGAGAGGTCACGACTCACGAGATGGCGGCGGCGGTTTCGGCGGAGAAGTCGGTGGTCGGGGGCGACCAGGACGCCGACGAATGGACCACCGTAGCTCGCTCCGGTCGCGCCCCGTACGCCGTGACGGTCGGCGTCGGCGGCGCGATGCCGGCGACGAAGGTGGAGGAGGTTGGCGAGAGGGTAGCGGGGCTCGAGATCGCGGAGCGGAGGCTCGATAAGTACGACATCCCGGTGGAGGTGAGCGGCGAGGGGGTGCCTGCGCCGGCGGAGGGGTTCGCGGAGGCCGGGCTGGCGGAGACCGTGCTCCGGAACGTGACGAGGTGCGGGTACGAGAATCCCACGCCCGTGCAGCGCTACGCGATGCCGATCGTGATGGCCGGCCGGGACCTGATGGCGTGCGCGCAGACGGGGTCCGGGAAGACGGCCGCGTTCTGCCTCCCGGTCGTGAGCGGCCTGGTTGCGGCGGGAGGAAGCGGAGTTGGTCCACGGGAGAGGTCATCGTTCAACCGCGCCGCTGCGAAGCCCCGCGCTCTCGTGCTCGCGCCCACCAGAGAGCTTGCTGCGCAGGTAACAAGCTTGATGTCTTCGCCCACTAAGTATGATTTTGCGCGATCGGGTTGTTACTCTGTTGTCTGGGTGGATAGGTTGCGGTGTGTTGTCTCGCCGAGCCGCTGGTGAGGAGGAGCGCGCTCTCGCCATGCGGCCGCGTGACGCGCTTCTGTTTCGTACCTGTTTCAGCGCGCGCGCGCGCGTTCTCGTTCTCGTTCGAGTAGCATAGGCTTAGCCGTGTCGATGTTGGCACCTGTGCGGCTGTGCGCTTGTGTGCTGTCTTGTCTGTGCGCGCCCCGGCAGCTGTCGGCGTCGCGTGAATGCCTGTTTCGTGCTGGAGATTATGCAGGTGCGCCCATATATGAGGCAAGTGCGCTGTTTGGTTCACATTTCGCCGTGCGCGTGCCGTATGAGCTCTCGAAGCATGCCCTTATGTATGGCGGCGTGCGAGGGCTTGCCCAGCTCGTTGGTGCATGCGTGCGAGTTGGCGCCCTCGTGAGCAGGGGCTTGTCTCTTCTTCCTACTGTATTGCGCCTGATATCCCGTAGATTGTGTTTGTTGATTTGTTGATTCGTTCACCCTGTTACTTGTGATCTCCACAGTGCATGTTTGCCTAGCTTAACTGCTTTTGTACCGTGTATTTTCTGAATGTTGGTCTCGCTAAGATTGTTTTGTTAACAGGGAAGTGTGATGTTTATTTTTTCTGCATTTATTTGTTTCTGCTTGTAGGAGTAAGAAATAGTCTGTTAGGTTTTAATGTGTTTTAGGTGATTTTTAGCTGTTCAATCGCTAATTTCAGTATTATTTGAGTGTGCTTACAATCATCAGACAATGTGGTTTTGTTTTGCACTTAAAACCCAATTTTCTCTTGGTTTTATTGTGGAGATTTTCCATGGGTAACGTGAATTTTTAGTTCTTTTAGAATTCTAGGTTTTGCACATGCATCTTGTGCGATTAGCTTGTCTGGAAGTTACTTTCAGAGTTTTGTGCAAGGGGCTCTACTTTTCATGATTTTCTGGGTCGACGGGCTGGTAGTGATTTGATATGTGGAGGAAACACATACACACACACACATTGTTGAGCACTTAACATTCATGCTTGCCTTCATTTGTGATCAGGTAGTTATGCACGCTGTTATCTTTTCTTTAATTGAGCAGTTTGATTATTTCACTTCCATATATTCATGGATATGTATCAAGATATCCAATTTCAATGGAAACTATCAGACCTTGGGGAATGTCTGCGTGCTTTGCTGCCAATATCGAATTCTAAAGCAAGTTTGCCGCTGCTTTTTTTGTTATCTACTCAGGATTAGAAATGTGTTATGCATGTGGTACTTGGTATATTGCTATCCACTAGTTGCAAATATTTGAGTTTCCTCTTTCTACCAGAAACTACGCTCTCGTTCCTCCAAAACAGTAAACATTTGTTTGTGGAGTCAAGATACTTCTGTTCAAAGATCAACTGTGTTTCCGCAGACCTGTTTCTGAGCAAAACAAATTATTCTTTTGCACTTCTATGAATTTCACTACTACCTTGTGCTTGCATTTTTGATTATGTTGATTACAATTTCTCTGGAGTTTCTACTTGATGAATGATTTAGACATATTTCTCTGAAGTTAGTTCTGTTCCTTCAGTCTGGCACTATGCATTTGTTCTTGTCTCAAGGCTGTCAGCTGGTGTTGTTACTGCATGAGTTTGCACATGTGAATGCATGCTACTATGCACTACACCTGAGAATAAGTTTTTTGTTTCCACAAAAGCACTTATTTCATGTGTGGAGTTTAATATGCCATATGTTTGTTACTTAAATAATTTCAGTGGCCATCTTTTTTGAAAATGGTTAAATGGCATGTGAGTGCAATTTATCTGCACTTTTACCATTGATGTTTGGACATAAATGTGCTTGGCATTCAGCCATTCAACGTATGTGTTTTCCTTATATTTTCTTATTAATTCATCCAAGGAAGGCATGTGGGTTTTGATTCATGTATATTGTTGTTACCTATGGTAGTACTTATGTGCTAATGTCTTCATATTTTAGATTAATGAGGAGGCCAAGAAGTTCTCTTTCCAAACTGGACTCAGAGTTGTTGTGGCCTATGGAGGAACTCCAATGTATAACCAGGTGATTGATGCTTGCATGCTTTTGTTCTTTATTTCCTTTTTGGCACACTGCCATTTTACTTTCCCTATTTTTAAGCATATGTTAACTTGTCAAGTGTCTCAAATGTGTTGAATGAATTTGGTGTATGAAAAAATTGGGAGAACTTTAATTTGCAAAATCTTATGTGTCACCTTGCCTGCAAATACTTGATGCAGCATTCAAGAGTAAAGATAGAGCTTTGAGCCTTTGATAGATGTTTGTTACATGTTTACATACTGTATTTCTGCGCTGTTCTTGCACAATTTCCATCTTACTGTTTTTTAATGCTTTCTGCTTTTAGCTTCGTGATCTAGAGAGGGGTGCTGATATTCTTGTTGCTACACCTGGCCGCCTTGTGGACATGGTTGAAAGATCAAAAGTCTCTCTTGAGGCAATCAAGTACCTGGTAATGGACGAGGCTGACAGGATGCTGGATATGGGTTTTGAGCCTCAGATAAGGAAGATTGTTGATAGGATGAATATGCCACGGAAGTCTGTGAGACAAACTATGCTTTTCAGTGCAACCTTCCCACCAGAGATACAGGTAAACTAAGTTGTTTTACTAACCTGGTTTCATGCAAATTAGGAACAAAGATGGAGCTGCTGTTTGTTTTATGCAGTAGAAGCATGTCAACTTCTAACTTTCTGTAGTAACTTTGCCATTAAAAAAATTAGCAAACTGATAGAGCTTAGGTTTTATGCATTGAGACATTTTATATTCGACTTTCTGAACTTGATCTTGTTTTCAGAGACTGGCTTCAGACTTTTTGTCGAACTACATATTTATCACTGTTGGGAGGGTGGGGTCAAGTACCGACCTAATTATGCAGAAAGTCAAATTCCTCACCGACGGGGAGAAACGAGGGTACCTGCTAGATCTTTTACAGAAGCAAACTGTCGGTATGGCTAACAGCAAGGTATGATATTTTACTATTGGTTCCCATATTTGATTGAATTGCTTTGGTATTTCTTGCTTGAGAACTTCCTTCTGATGTTGCATTCCTGTAGCTGCAGCAACCTTTAACGTTGGTTTTTGTGGAGACAAAACGAGAGGCTGACTCACTGATGTACTGGCTATACAACAAAGGTTTCCCTGCAACGGCAATCCATGGTGACAGAACACAGCAGGTAAATGCATTTGCCTAAAGTCCCTGGTAACCACTTAACTGTTTCTCTAGCAACAGTGTAACACCATAACGACCAAATATTGCACAATTCTAGTTTGGACTTTGGAGCGTCTTCTGTGCTGGTTTGATATCTTTGTGTGGCCTCACTGTCGTAGCTCCCAGCTTCTGCCAGACCATCTGATTTCAGTTTCAAACATTGAGATTCCTAGACAAGATCATATTTTCATGAACACACTGTATTCCTGGTTGAGTGGTGTTTCCACACTGGCTTCATTCATCTCCACAGCCTTTAGTATCCACTTTTTTGGTAGGTTAACATTTGTAATGCTTCAGTTACTTTCGTGCAACTCTTGTTCAGTTGTCTCACTGACTCACTTGCCTCAGTGAGCAAATAACAATTTGTATTTCTAAGTACAGTATCGATCTGCTGTCAAAGAAACAGAGTAGAGTTTTTATGGTTATTTTACATAGCTGCTTCAGAATGCCTTCCCCAGATTCCTTCCGAGTTAATATCTCCACTCTTCACTACCCTGCATTCTAATATGTGTGTTGATACTTGGCACTGAACATTTTAATCATCCCATTTTTACTATAAGACTCGTTTGTTTATGCATGCAATTTGTAGGAGAGGGAGAGCGCACTAAAATCCTTCAAGACTGGCCTCACTCCTATAATGGTCGCCACTGATGTGGCCTCACGGGGCCTTGACGTCCCAAACGTTGCTCATGTGATCAACTACGATCTTCCTAAGAGCGTAGAGGACTACGTCCACAGGATTGGGAGAACTGGGAGAGCTGGGAAGGCCGGGTCGGCCACCGCCTTCTTCACCGAGTCTAACCACTCCCTGGCGAAGGGATTGCTGGAACTGATGACCGAGTCGAAACAGGATGTGCCTGATTGGCTCGTGCAGTACGCAGAGAAGCCGTACTATAGAGGTTCAAGCTACGGTGGAAGAAGCCGGAGGCCCGGTGGCGCAGGCAGCAGATTTGGCGGCAGAGACTATCGCCGCGGCAGTGACTACGACTACTCCGGCGGCGGTGTCAGCTACTCAGGCGGTGGCACCGGCGGCTACTCAGGTGGCAGCGGGGGTGGTTACTCCGGTGGTGGGGACTCCTACAGAGCAAGTGTTCCGCCCCCACGGTACTACCCTTCGTACCCAGTGGGCACGGCCAACATCAACGCCTCCGGCTGGGACTAGCTAGCGCTCGGCGTCCTCCTCACCTCTCAGTGCACAACTGCACATACCGTATATACTACGAATACCATCTAAAATTACCAGTAGTGGAACCAAAATGCGTTGGGCACGCCTGGTCTCTGCTGGTCCTTTTGCCTTTGTTGATCATCTTGTCAAGTCTTATCTGATAAACCTTATACCACAGTGGTGCACAGAGGTAAGACATAAGTGGCAAGATTTACTCTTTTGGGACAAGGATGTGATGGTGTTGACATTGTGATGATCAGGCTCTAATTTGGTGCTTAAACCCGCTGATTTTGTTATTGTAAGTGGCATCTGATAGATACCGCTGTACTTACTACTGCTATTCCTCATTGATGCTGGATGTTTTGTACCTGTGGCTGGCTGGCGGCTGGCGCTGCTTGTTGTCTTGACTCTTGCGCTGTCACTGTGCCTTCTGCTTGGCTGACGGGGATATCCGGATATGTGCAGTGTGCTCGAACGGGTTCCTGTTGTTTGATAAGTGATACTGTCGCCTGCGTTCTCCACGTTGGGTCAGCAACTGATGCCGGCCATTGCTGGGGGCAGCATGATCTGCATGAACTTGTAGTTGCCAACGAAGAGGTCCTCGACGTCTTAGAGGACCAAGAACATGTAGTTAGGACTTAGGAGTAATTTTCTTTTCAACCTTAAATCTAAAAGAATCTTTTTGTTACCATATGAATCCTTCATATCCTTTGAATCTTCGGTATCCTTTGAGTCTTCGGTATCCTTTGAGTCTTAGTTAAGATTCAAATATTTACATGCCTCTTGCTTGAATCATAGTAACAATTTATTTCAATTTTGACTCTATCCCAAACAGTTTTCGTATAAAGTATATAACTAAACCGAATCATTCATGAAATATAGCCTGGCTGTGTACGGCTTATATAACTAAACTCTCGAAAGTAATTTGTGCTTCTCACGGTTTCTCCCCTATTTTGTCATATTTTTTTTAAATAGCGCTTCATTTAAGACGTCTTAAAATTTAAAAAAATCAGATGATATTTTAACACTCACTAAAAATATTTTATCACGTTGTCAAAACATATTTTAAACAGATAAAACATCATATGATGTTGTTTACAACATTAAGAAATAACAATATGTAACATATTTGTTATTATGTTTCAGTAGTTGAAACTGAATGTTTTATACGTTGGAGTACAAAATTTCATAGATTTGATTGTGTTTTATTTTATTAAAATATTTTTTATCAACCAATAAAACATTGTTCACTGAGTGTTTAAACATCATCTTTTAAAAAAAATTAGGATGTCCGTACGAAAGTTTCATCCGTTGACGTCTATCACTTTCTGACGGAGTAAAAGCTAATTATGTGCCGTGTCCTGTGTGCCAGGAAAAGTGTGGTTGATTTCCTAGCATCACTGGCAGACTACATGAGATCCACATAGCTGAAGTCTGAAATTTGGAAAAGGTTTTTCGACTAAAACGCAACTGCTCTGTTGTTAGAGCCTCTGAGCATCATACCGTTGGCACTTGGCAGTGTGACGCTCTTAATTCTCACATGATGATTAGATGCTGCCAGATACACAGTAAGGCAAGAAGCTTAAGATTCTGTTTAAAGAAATTAAGTTTTTTAAGCTTCTATATATTAGTTTATCTTTATATTCTACTACTATTAAGTTCTATAATATGAAACGAGGATAATTTTGACTCTCTAAACAGGCATAAGCCTCGCTCGCGTACCTATTCCTTCGTCCCATTTTATGCGAAGGAATTTATCAAAGATAATTGGTTTATTTTCCCTAATTGAGAAATTCACGCATTCCAAACTGGTCTCTTTAAAGTTGGAAAATTTACCGTAAATTTCAGAGAAAGAAAGAGAAAAAATAAATATGCCCAAATTGGTCTAGTGAAGGCCCCCCAAAAGGCACACCTTGCCATCTCCCCGTCACCTCCATGTTGCGTGATGACTTGCAGTGTTTTCAGTACAAATGGGCTGTCAGTTGGCCTGGCCCCATTGAGCCCTAATTCTCAACCATCGTGGGCCCACCCGGCCCGGCCCAGCCCGGCCCAGTGCCCTGGTGAGTAGTAGTGGACAGTCCGGTCCGTGGCTGCTCCGAGCGAGAGTTGCAACCGCACCGCGTCGGACTCGGACTCGAGTTCGACCCGAACTCCCCCGCACCCCAGTCCCATTCCCTTCTTTTCTTCCTCCCGTATAAGCAGCCACCAACCCGGTAGGGCTTCCCCGACCTCGCCGCCGGATTTGCTTCCTTGCGATTCCTGCGCCCGCCGCTCCCGTGTGGTCGCCGCCGCTCTAGCCGTTGCGCCGGGTTTGCGTCGTATTCGTGTTCTCGCTTTGTTCGAGTTCCTTACAGAGCTAGAGATTTAAGGTTTCGGGTGAGATGGAGGAGGTGACGGAGGGGGTTAACAACCTCGCCATCACGGAGACGCACAAGAAGAACCGGATCCAGGTCTCCAACACCAAGAAGCCGCTCTTCTTCTACGTCAACCTCGCCAAGGTGAAGATTTCTCCCTGTCTCTGGTCTGGTTGCTCTGCTATCTTGACTCCCCCCTAACGATTAGCGCGGGATAATGTTGCTTCATCGATTTGACCAATTCTTGTACTCCATTACCAAAAAAAAGAACTCTTTTGATGGTTCGATTTGGGGGGTTTTGTCTAAAACCCTAAAAGGTTGCCTTTTTATATCTTCAGTATTTCTATTCCTGCTCTATTTTAAAATTTCAAATAGCTGCTTTTGAAAAAGGGCTCGTTTTGTTTTCTTGTTATTGAGCAGTTTGTGGTTTACTTTTCGAAATTACTTATTATTCTGGAGGCAAAGCAACAATGCTTATTTAGCGGTGTTTGTTTCGCCAACAGTCTGGAGCTAATACTGTTCTTATAATATTGCAGAGATACATGCAGCTGCACAACGAGGTGGAGCTCTCGGCCCTCGGTATGGGTAAGCTCTTCTGCCCTTAGTCCTTAATCCTTTTCTATATATGCATCTGTTGTTTTGGTACTTGCAATTAGTAATTGTTGCCGCATTGCTGTACTGAAGTTGTTGTGCTAATGTAGATTGCCTGGCTCCTAGAACTGTGTCCATATGCCTACCTCATTGTATAATTTTGTTTAATCTTGTTTTGCTTGCATTGTGTCAAATGCCCCATCTCATGTAGGTGTGGTAATTTCTTGTGTAAATTCCTTATGAAGGGTCAGCAGTAGAGCGGACACATTAATTTTGTATTTGCAAATGACCATAAACGTGACTACACAATTATTAATTTCTTGTGTAACTTTGCATTGCTGCCGTGGTTCTGTTCTGGCCATCCATCAGAATTCTAGAGAATTTTCCGATTTTCTATCATGATTCAGCTGTTTGTTTGATGCACTTTGTATGTTAAAAACCTGCTGTTGTTCTTCAGTCTAGCTGGCCCTGCTCATGTTCATCGTTATATAATGTTCTGAACCTCTTGTTTATCATTTCAGCCATTGCCACTGTGGTGACTGTTGCTGAAATTCTCAAAAACAATGGCCTTGCTGTTGAAAAGAGTAAGTCCCTCTTTCCTTATTATTATGTCTGTCAACGTTGGAGTTTATTTCTCTAACTTAATCAAATGTCTCGCAGAGATCACGACATCTACTGTTGATGTCAAAGACGACTCAAGGAGCCGCCCTATGCAGAAGGCCAAGGTTGGTTTTGTTTTTCTCTATTCCCATTCATGATGTGAAGTAGTATTTGTACGATTGTTTTCTTATTCTGATCCTGTTGCCATGGCCAGATTGAAATCGTGCTGGGAAAGACGGATAACTTTGATGAGCTGATGGCTGCTGCTGCGGAAGAGAGGGAAGCTGCTGCTGCCAACAAAGCTGAATAAACTATTTTAAGCTGGATTTTCAGTGTAATTTAGTATCCTGCTGCTAGGTTTATGTTGCAGTTTATTGTGGCCAACTATAGACATATACGTTGTGCAATCAAAAAGTTCTGCTTATGATTCTTTTAGTTCATGGTATGTTGTTTTTTTTTGGTTTTTTGTGTGTATTGCATTGTGGTATGCATATGCGTGTAATTCTTGATTTCTCTTCAAATAGTCATGAACAGATAAACCCAATATAGGTCTTCCTTCGAGAGAGGAAAAAAAGCTTGTTCAGATGTAACAGAAGCATAGACATAGAACCGAACAAAATCACGACAGAATTCTAATTGAACTAAATTTTGTTAGCTGTTGAGTTTAATTTAGTTCCCTGCTAGGTTATTTTCAGTTTATCGTTGCCAGCAAGGGAAATACCCTGTGTAATAGAAAGGCTTTGAATGATACTCTCTCCAAAAATATGAGGCACGTATATATGTGAAAAAGTCAATTTTTTACGTTTTGACTAATAATTAAGATAAAACATGGTTTTTTTATTATACTTAAATTCGTATATGAAAACGATCACCAGTTCTACATTGAAGATGATGACAAAAACTTAAGAATCTTGTATTTCTAGACAAAGGAAGTACTTCAGATTTCTAGACAAAGGAAGTAGTTCATGGCATGTTGATTCTTGGTTAACCGAATTCGGTTGTGAGTACGTCTATCTTTTAGGGATTTTTGCATATAAATTAAGGAATCATCTTCTCATTTATAAATAATTAAATCTAAGCAATAAAGAGTTTAGCTTTTTTCCTACATACTGTATCAATTGCTCGTTATCGCAAAGGCTCTGGACTACGCAGGTAGCAGAGCAGTTTCTCAACATGTTATCAGCACGAAGCTCTACGTGGGGAAATCAATCTGCAACAATGATCTACCGGCACCGCAAGTATGCATGTATTTGGATTCATCTCTGAATAAATTAGTTTTATAAATTAGATCTAATCTACTGCATGAGTGAGGCACGATAACATGTTGTCCAGTATGACCCTGACAGGCCAACCGTCTTGAACGACGTTGCGATAGTAGTCGTCGGCCACGCCACCTCACTGCGTGGGCAGCACCCTATCGTCGTCGATTGCGTCGTGCATAGCGCATCGGATCGCCGCCCCTTATGCGGATCGCTACCAGAACGCAGCTACTGTCAGCCTGGTCGCCGTCGCCTCCGCACAGTGCGATGCTGACCGAAACACCACGGGCATACCGCTGTCCTGCTCGGCACCGCACCAGGAGGCCGCCGCCCCGCATGGCTGCTGTCGCCAGCGCCCTGCCGGTGCTCTGCCTTGACCCCGTACGGCCACCTCGCCCACTAGTGCAGATCTGGCCACTTGAATATGGCGCCGCCTGCACGCAGCAATCGCTTCCATTGTCAGGCGCCACCATCGCCAGCAGCCGCGGCTCGCAGCCGCGCCACGCCTGGTGCCTGACGCCATGCCACGTGCCCGACGCCGCACCCGAAGCTCCCCGTCGTGCCTGAAGCTCGTCGTCGCACCGCCCCCACCTCTGTCCGTCACCCGCAAGCAGCGGCTCGGCTGTGCCTACACGCGCCCGCTCCACCCGCGCCAGGAAGCATCGCGCCCGGTTACGCGTTGCTCGTCGCCGCCGGCCACCGCCCCGTTCGCGCCCGCAGCGCGCAGCGCGCGAGCTCACCGCGTCGCAAGCACGCGCCCTGCCCGGAGCCCTGCACTGCTCCCGACGCCTGCACGCGCCGTCAGCCTCGAACGCCGCCC
>KE372716.1:26431-37150 GCA_000418225.1 Zizania latifolia | reverse complement strand
TGCTCCTCTCCTTCTCGCCGCTCCCCTCCGCGGCCTCCGCGGAGCCGCTCTTCGTAGAGGCCAAGCTGCGCCAGCAGCAGCAGATGCGGCCCGGCCAGGGGCACCCGCCGCGGGCCGTACCGAGGATCGCGTACCTCGTCTCCGGCTCCGCCGGCGACGGCGTCGCGCTGCGCCGGACGCTCAGGGCGCTCTACCACCCGGGCAACATGTACGTCGTGCACCTCGACCTGGAGGCGCCGGCCACCGAGCGCTCCGAGCTCGCCGCAGCCGTGCGCTCCGACCCCGTCTACTCGCGATTCCGGAACGTCAAGGTTGTCACTCGTGCCAACCTGGTCACCTACCGGGGCCCGACCATGGTGGCCAACACGCTGCACGCTGCGGCCATCTTGCTCCGCGAGGGCGGCGATTGGGACTGGTTCATCAACCTCTCCGCCTCCGATTACCCCCTCGTCACCCAGGACGGTAAGCACAGGCTCGATCTGCTCCGCCGCAATCCCGCGATTGGATCACACAAATACGCGAGCTTCGATCCAAATTTCGCACTTCCATGCTCGCGAAAACGCTATCGATTTGGGCGCATTCGATTCCAAGCCTGGGTCATTGGAGCATACTGGGATTGGAAATTTCAAATTGGGGCCGGTCGTTTGCTGGAGAAGTTTGTGGGGAAAGATGTGATTTTTATACGCTTGCATGTGCCAATTGGGGTATGCAGTGATATTTAGGTTAATCTATGCCATGTTTTCCCGGTTGGTCTGGGAATCCGTTCTAGGTGGTGCCTGGGGTAGGCAAATCTTTGGTCGTTCTTTCTTTAAATGGAAGCTTCCCTCTTCTCTGCTCCACTGACTCTGATCTTTCCTTATCTTTCTATTTCGATCTACACCTACCTGTTGGTAAATCTTTTTTTTGAAAAAAACTTGCTCATAGAGATCATTTTAGCTGCGCCTGTTAGGTTAGAATCGTCATGTACAGCTGTTAATCTTACTTCCTTACCTTCTTTGCAGACCTGTTGTATGTGCTCTCTGACTTGCCAAGGCAGCTTAACTTTATTGAGCATACTAGTGACATCGGATGGAAGGAGTAAGCACGGAATTTTGCTGAAAGAGTTGTTGTTTGTTCCTGCAAGTTGCTTGTGGCTAAATTTGTCTCTGTAGGTATCAGAGGGCAAAGCCAGTGATCATTGACCCCGGGCTATATAGTCTGCAGAAGTCTGATGTTTTCTGGATTACAGAGAAAAGAAGTGTTCCAACCGCATTCAAGCTCTTCACTGGTAAATGCTTCCTCTAATCTGTTGCCATTGCTTGAGCTATGTCTCCTCCATTATTTTGGTTTTTTAACACTTGTTTACGCCAGCCTCGTGTGTTTACAATTTTAGTTGCTGATTTATTACTGTGTACATTCACGACTCATTATATGTTTGTCAGTGAGTTATTTGTTCATCGTGCAATCAAGTTCTACTTGCAGTTTTTCATGTTGTTGTTTGTTCACCATGCTTGAGACATGAATTTTTTTGGCTGACTCGTCATGTTTATCCTATTTATTTTAGTTGGTCACGAGTCCTGATGTCTACTCTTCTATGGTTTGGCTTCTATTATTAACATGTAACAAGGTAGTTAGTAACAGTTGAGATGACATACAATAGCTTCATTGCAATTCTCCAAAACAATGACAGCTTGCTTGCTGTTTTCTATCAGATGCCAAATCTTATTTACAGTACTAAGGAGAAAATCACTTTGAATAGATTGTCTTGCATTGGTGAAAGTGTGAAACTGATGTTTTGGCTTTCTTCATTTAAATTATTAACGGTGGTGTGCTAGGCTCCCATTTCACAAGTCATAAACTAAGCATGGTCATTTTGTCTATACTATAATTTATGCATTGGCATATGTCATAACTAGTGCATTTGTACGTGATGACGAAGCAGCTGCTCATCATACTACTAGTTATTCCTGAAATCATCATGATATCTCAACTCTTTTCTTATGTTGGAAGATCAATGTCCAGTTGCTTGTTAAAACCTTGAACCAAGCTGTTACTTCTGACCACAAATGATGGCTAACTTTAGTACTGGAACATTTTATTACTAGCTATGCTACTTCTTTCTTATTCTGCTTGCAAACCTAGAATCACGTGCTGGGGTGTGGTCCTTGGAGAAGCAGCTATATTGATTATGTATAATTTGGTCATTTATTATGCAAGTTTCATTATCTTGCATGGAGTTTTCGTATTTATATTTTTTTACCCAGTTTGCACTCACAGAATGAGTATCATGTTTCTAGGCTCGGCTTGGATGATGCTTACTCATCAATTTATTGAATACTGCATATGGGGATGGGACAATCTTCCAAGGACAGTCCTGATGTATTATGCCAATTTTCTGTCTTCACCTGAAGGTTACTTCCACACAGTCATTTGCAATGTCCCAGAGTTCCGCAACACCACGGTCAATAATGATCTACACTTCATATCTTGGGACAACCCACCAAAGCAACACCCTCATTACCTCACCCTCAATGACTTTGATGGTATGGTTAACAGCAATGCTCCCTTTGCAAGGAAGTTTGGAAGAGAAGATCCTGTCCTAGACAAGATTGACCAGGAATTATTGGGCCGCCTACCTGATGGGTTTGTGGCTGGTGGATGGATGGATCTGTTGAACACAACAGGGAAAGGACCGTTCACTGTCGAGCGTGTACAAGATCTCCGCCCAGGGCCTGGTGCAGACAGGCTAAAGAAACTTGTCACAGGCTTGCTCACCCAGGAAGGCTTTGATGACAAGCATTGCTTATGAGCCTTGCAGTAATATGATTCTGTGGTAGGTTACACTGTCAAAATTTGAGGGTGTTGAGCCATTAGCTAGTCATTTCTACTAGCTGAAGCAGCAGCACATAGCGTCAAATCCACATGGATGGAATGGTCAGATATGTGATCTTTTACACAAACAACTTGAGTTGAATCACCGTACAGGAGACCACGGCCGTATCAGATGGAGATTATACAGCACTAATAGCTCATTAGGTTATGTTAGACGATTATATCAGCCCCCAACCATTAATAATCTCAGAGTTCTTGATCTCTCTGCGCTGCAGGTTGTCCAAGGTGGTCCATTATTCATTCAGAAACCATGGCACCAGATCAATTCACCAACAAGTAGCGCTTGAGATTTCGTTGTATTAACTTGGATTCTTCTGGGCAAACTAGCACATTTTGGTTACATACATGTATTCTTTGATTTCTTCCCCCTTTTCCATTGCTGAGTATAGCGAATTACTTGCTCTGTTTTCTTGGCCCTCTGGTGAATGTGCACACTAGTGGTATGTGCTCTGCAATTTTTGTTGAAAACTTAGTACAGAAGTTGGATGCTTCTGCCTGATATTTGCATTGTTGTCTGGATAGTAGATCAAAATGGTTTTCATTTCTCGGACCTGAGTGACTTGACTAGCATCAAACAGGTGGAGTCACAGAGTGGTAATCTAGACATGCTGCCTGCCTGCCTTTTCTCCACCATGTGTGTCTTGCTGATTTGGCCAGTGTAATTCAGATACCTGATTGGTAGCAAACAGTATTGCACACTATCCTGTAACCAGTGGGTTAAACTGGAAGTTTAATCTATACTTAGATTGGTACATGGCAGCAGTGCTGTATCAGGCAGAAGGCCATGCCCTTCATGCATACTTATAGCTGAAAAAATAGCTCCATTCCACTCAGTAAATTTCTGAAGTGACCTAATTTCTCTGACGCTGAATCACTGACATGGTCGATATCATCTCCCTGGCCATGGCTCTATGCCTCTATGCCAGCTTGATGAGCTTCTCGCCGCCGCCACCATCTCGCTGACCCCGTTCGCCGCGATCCTGCTGGAGGTAGGGGATGCATGGAGGGCGCCAGCTATTTTATATATATGAAAAAAGTTTACTTTACCTTCCGAAGTATTACTCTGTAGACGAATATTGTTTCTAACTAAAAAATCAGACTCTTAATCTTCGAATTAATCTATACCGGACAAATAACCTCCGGGGCGGTTTACTGCGACGGTTTTGCTGACATATCAGTCCACGCTAGCGGTTTTGCTGACGTGGTTGTACATGTGGCTGCGCGCTAGCATTTGAATAGTAGGATCCGCTTGTCAGTAACATATTTTTTCTTTTCTTTCTTCTTCTTTCCTTCTTTTTTCTTCCTACTTCCTTTTTTCTCATGCCAAGACAGCCCACGCCGTCGCACCGCTACCACCGGCCACTGTGGGAGCGCCGCGTACAGCGGCGAGTCATGGGCGTGGGGGCGGCGCAGGAGTTGGCCGATAGGAAAGAGGGGGAGGGGGAAGGAGGAAGAAGGAAGAAGAAGGGAAGAAGGAGAAAGAAAAGAAGAAAAGAAGAAAAAAAAAGAAAGAAAAGAAAAAAAATTCGGTGTCACTGGCAAGCGGGTCCTACTATTTAGATACCAGCGCGTAGCTACGTGGACAGTCATGTCAGCAAAACCGCCAGTATGTACAGCCACGCCGATAAAACTGTCAGCGTGGACTGCCACGTCAGCAAAACCATCGCAGTAAACCATCTTGGGGGTTATTTGTCCGGTATAAAATAGTTCGAGGGATTAAGAGTCTGATTTTTTAGTTGGAGGCAATATTCATCTATAGAGTAAAACTTTAGGGGTTAAAGTAAATTTTTTCATATATATATATATACACACGTACCTACCTCGTCGGGATCGATTGTTGAAAACATGGCTGGGATCTTGTGCTTGTTACTTGTTTTATTTCTGGCATTGCATTTAGCCGGTAGACTAGACATGCATTTTGTTGAGCTTGGCCAGTTTCAGTCAGGACGTTTGTTATTTCGTTCTACCGTTTCTTGTGGTTGAGCTGATTCCTGGCCAACATGGGATGTCGCGTACTGGCCAGATATAGCGATTACATTGGCCACGATTTGCATGTAACAGCCCTAAGTTTTTGGCACGATAAGAGGAGAAGAAAACTTAGGCTGCGAAAGTTGGCAGGCCAAACTGTCTCGATCTCTGTTCGTTTTTCGTCAGACTACTGTTGCTGTCCGACAATCTTCAGATTTCTGTAGTTTCCACAGAAACGAAGTGTGTGAGCGAGGGATTTCCGGCTCATGCGGTGGTAAACGGTCAGTCTTCTATTGTTATCGGCTCGGATTAAAATTTGGCAAATTGATTGAAGCAAGTTAGGCCAGCTGGTAGAGTAGTAAATCTCTTCCCAGTGGCCCAGGTAACAGTCTGACTGACGTTGATTTAGCATTTACAGCGTATTTCAAGAGTAGACACCGTGCTTAGATTAGGTGAATATGTGACGGAGGAGACCTCCGGAGTACTTGAACGACTTCTCCGTCTCCTCCAGGCAGTGGTCCTTCTCTCCCCGGGACCAGCTCTGCAATGCAGTAAATAGAACAATTGCGTTTGATTAGCACAACCTGATCATGTCAAGAAATGGTGACAACATGGCGTGGCAGATAAAGTTCCTGGACTTACAGATGCCACTTGGTTAAGCTTGTTTCGAACATTCTGCAGCAGCTGGGACAGATTGCCCTCCCATTTGTAGAACTCCAGCTCCTTCTTGTTCAGAATCTTCTCAGAGACCTGAGATGATAACAAAGACATGATTAAACGTTGGAGAAATTCAAACAGGCATAGCAAATTGTGGTGGTTTTCACGCTAAAATGATATGATTCAAATGCCGGAACAAAACCACATTGTAAAAAAGGAATACATGCTAAACATACACTGCTACCTTCTGAAGTATTTTCAATATCTCAACTAACAGACTCTAGATTTTTGTTACCAAAAAAACAAGCTAAGCAACCAAACTAACCAGATCAATCCAATTCTTCACAAAGGACACTAATCGCACATGGAAAGCACCCACAGTGAACAGTAAGGCAAGCGCAATAAAGTCGTAAAGATATCAACAACCTGTGTTGGTGTCACTTTTCTTCTTTTGATAGTTAATATAATATTGGTGTTTATAGGAATCCATTCTAAACTATGTCATTAAATGACACAGGAAGACTGTACGTGCAGGATTACTATTCATACACGTGAATAATACCCACACGGTATTGTAGCAGTAGTTTAGGATTTATTAGCTCATGCCATCAATAATGGGTTGTATCTCTATTTCATTAAGAGATGGAAAATTAGTCTAATCTCTCCCCAGTGTCCATCATCCTAGTGTAAGTCCTCTTATCGCTAGCAGCCGACGACGCCTAACTATTCTCTTGGCGGTATTTATCCCATCATGAATTTAGTTCATGATAACTTGGGTATGTTTTGAATGATATCAGAAATTCATCATTCAAAAAGAACAAAAAGTGTACCTTCTTCCCAATCATACGGCCTCCAGCCGTATGAGCAAAGTACACGTTATAGAAATGACAGATAAAAGCTTGTGGGTCCTTTTCTGCTAGCTCTTCCAGATAGGAAGCATATGTAGTGCCAGGAGCAGATGATTCTGGAATTGTGTGGCCCTGTTGCCTGAACCATTCCAGATCCTTCTTCAGTTGCTCTGATCTCTCCAACCCAGTATTCCTGAACTCAGAATCTGAAAAGACTCAAATAAATAGACTGTCAATAGGCTACCTCTTGCCAGAAGAAAATTTCTAGATTCTTTTTTTGTAAAGAATTTAAATTTATCTTCCAAAAAGATAAATTATATACTTTTCACAGAGGCTCAAGTAATTATGACTTTTGTTGTTCTAAACAACATAAACAAACTACAGAAGTTCAAATGAAAAAAGTAAAGTAAAAATCTAGATCTTTACCAATCCATATAATTCATAAATGTGGACAATATAGATATGGTGAACTTCAGCAAGCAAGCTAGAGGGCAAAGATAGAACAAAAATTATCATGTGTCCCATACATATCTCAGTACTCTAAATATTAAGTAAAATTAATGAGCATAGATGAACATGCTTTGCAAAAAAATTACCCTGTGTCCCGTGCACCAAGAAGCCAACAGCCCTTGAAGATACAAGGGGCACCGCTATAATATTATATAGAAATTTTCTTTGCTAGTCTGACCAAGCCAATGTTTTCCTTGCAAAATGCAAAGCAACCAATAAGAAAGAGATTTCTCACATACAGCAATCCACTACACAATCAAGAGCTAGTGGAAGCAAACATGACAGACACAGCGTAATGTCTAAGAAACTATGGGCGTAAGACTCTGGGTTAAGGACTATGCAAATTTCAGAAAGAACGTAGTTTGGTTACTCGTGTCAATAGATCTTTCCAAAAGAAACTCCGTCATAAAGAAAATGGCACTTGAATCAAATTAGCACAATAACTGCGTGATGTGCAGCCCCAAAATAACAACTCTGAATCAGAGGCAACGTTCATTGCATTTTTTGAACACCACGCCTTAACAGAATGACTGAACAAAAGTTTGTAAATTTGGGTGTTCATTGTACCTGCATAAATTGTTTGCAAGTACAAACCTACCCAGGTAATTCAACACATAATGACATAACATGTTAAGTGGTAATATAAAGACTGTTCAATTCATAGTGTCGAAATAAGTGAGATGGTACAACAAAAATAAGGAAAGAAGAACAGGAGTATGTGCCACAAACAACTGTGGGGGATGTCATAAAAACAGGGTGAAGAGAGCCGCAATGGTGATTTAAGGCATCCACTAAAAGGATGTCTTGAAAAGTCGATGAATAACTGATATAACAGGGACTATTACTAAGGCAATACAGTTTTTTTATTATACTGCCAAGTGCCAACCAACTGCAAATAGAAGTGCCGCATGGCTTCCTATACTTCGTAGTTTGATGCATATGAACATACATTTATAATTTAATCTATGACACTCTTCAAGCTGGAAATTTATTGAACAGGTATTGTCTCTAAAGCATTTCGATACTTTTATAACACCTGAAGAGTTTAACAAGGTCCTCTCAAAAACATATCCTGGATCTGCCACATGTTTTACTAGCAGCATGCCAGCATGTCTCTCAAAGACAAGGGAACACCTTCATTTTATTAAAAAATGTGGGTTGAATGTTAGTTCAATTAGATCCACCAACACATGCTGCCAGTTTTTTGGTCAGTGGTACAGCATATCATATAACAAAAGGGGATATATATATATATTATAAATTTTAGGTCGGAAGTTGCTTTCAACAAAACTCGAAGGCATATGAAATGATCATAGGCTCAAGGTCTTTTTATACCTTAACTTGGATTACAAATATTTCTCAAACATCCAAACCAACTCAAAACAGGGGTTTGCAGGTGCTCCTACCTCCTACTCCTACCTGACCATGGGACATCCAACATCAATTTAGGAATACTTTAATTAAAAAAAAATACTATGCATCGATTATTCTGGCTTAGAAAATTGTAGCGTGCAGGCATATAAACCAATCAAAAATCACCTAGTTCAACCAAAGAATTGCGTAGCACCAAAAATTATGGCATCCACTCGCTAGCAGTGCACACTCATACGCAAGCCGCAAAAATTTTCGCCGGTGGAAAGTAAGGCACGGAGGAGGGCTTTCCGATCACTCACACCAGGGGACCGCGGCGCGGTCGACGATGACCTCGAGCGTCTCGAAGACGAGCTTGCTGTCGACGAGGAATCGGAGGTAGCCCTCCACGGACGGCTCCCACCTGGCCACCGGCGGCGCCTCGGGCTCTTTCTCCCCTTCCTTGGCCTGGTCCTTGGTATGCAGCCGCATGGCCACGGCCCTCATCTCCTCCACGAACGGCTTCCCCTCCTCCCCGCTGGCCGCGGGCGCCATCTCCGCCGCCGTCGCAGCAGCAGCCACCATCCTCCTCCTCCCCCTCCGCGGCACCACCGCGAGCAACGCCACCGGCTGCGGCGCCCCGACCGACACGGACAGGCCGACGTTCTTCCTCGAAGCGAACGGGGACGTCGCGAGGCGCGCGAGTGCGTGGGGGCCGGAGACGGAGAGCGACGCTGCCGCGGGCGCCATGATGACTCTTATAGATAGCGCGCGCGTGCTTCCCGCTAGGGTTTCGTTTCGTGCGCGGGGAGGCAAAGGGGAGGGTGAAGAGGAAGAAAGTGGAGTCGGCCGATGGCGACCGGGAGCTGCGGTTGCGGGCGGGGGAGGCGGTTAGCGCTGGAGTGCGGCGTTGATGTTGCTGCCGAGCGAGGCGACGGAGAGACAGAGACAGCGGATAAATTTATAGAAGAGTATCTCCAGAAATCGGCTGAATAATCGAGCTCGCGCTGGGGGCGGGAATGGATTGGAGCAAGCCGGCAGCCGGGAATAGCAAGGCAGCAATGGCGTGTCCGGACTCGAGGAAGACGACGGGTGCGGGGTTCTTCTCGCTTGCTTACATAGGGCGCGAATGTTTCACTGACAAGTAGGACCAGTTGTACGTGGGCCCATTTTGTCAGTGCTGGTAGCGGTAAGGACGGAGGTGAGGAGGGGATGGGATTCCCGATAGGGGAGGGGGCAGGGGATGGAGGGCAGTGGGTCAAGCACTCAAGGGGATCGCCGGTTGCCTACGTGGCGGTGGCTGACGTGTGGGCCAGGGTATATATGGGGCAATGCCCAATGGGTCTTCACGTGACGGAATGGGGCTAGGTCCAGGTCCACGCCCACTTTGTTACGTAGTTTTTTTTTATTTTTTAACGTCACATGGGAAGCGTGAGGCCGTGTACCATGGCACGAACTACTGCTCTTTTATAAAATCATTTCATGTCACATTTTGACAAATACTATAGATAACTCGTGCAATATTTTATGTGTGCAGTTATCTGTAATGATCATTGGTTAGATATCCTTCATTTTCTTACACGTCGCTTCAAACCTTATAAAGCGAATCTTACGTACGGATAATGTTCCCGCACTATACATGTTCTGAAACCCAACCCAATTGAAATTATTGGTTTTATTATATAAAAAATATACATACACATATACATATATCACCGCAATATACACTCACATATGTATGTACATATATATGTATATGTGTATTAGTGTGTGTATATATATATATATGGATATGTATATATAAATATATACTCCATGGAGCTTTCCGGTGCCGTCACGCTCTGAATTTAGAAAGTGTCTTGTATTTTCTGACTAGTTGCCCACTAGCTTTACCTACACAAAATTGGAGAGTTTCAAACATCATCATTCAAAGCTTAATTTGTTCATGGGCAACCCAGCCTGAACCCGACCCAATTTTTCTGGGATGGGACAGGCCCTCTGCATGCCTCGGACTAGACTCGGGCCTGGTTTTTGAGCCAATCGATCTAGCCGGGCTGGGCTCGGGCTTCTTCTCGTATGAAATTAACACTAGAATTTCCAGGTCAGGCCGGGCTTTCAGGCCCCAAAAATAACATAAACAGCGAGTCCAGTCCAGGCCAGTTAGGGCTTGTGCTTTGTGATTTTGGACCGGTCTTTTCCAAGCCCGGCCCGACCCAGGACTTGAACGGGTTTAGGTGAAGCTCTAGGGCAAGCAACGAAATGGATAAATGCGAGCGGCAGAAAATGCACGGTTCACGCCGTGACGCAGCGGGATGTCAGTGGCAGGCGTGCACGTTACCTACAGCTCCGGTGATTCACTAAAAAAATGTATTGTGGCCTGCTTACAATTCAAAAAATAGCACTACCTAAATTAATCCAAGCTATAGATGGACATACCAGCTTGCCCTTTGCACCCTACTTTTATGGAAAGCGACTTATGGTGCTGAATTTTTTTATCAAAAATGATTTTTGGATA
>KE372715.1:463575-478743 GCA_000418225.1 Zizania latifolia | reverse complement strand
AGCAGTGTGAGACTCTATGTGTTGTAATAAGCAGGTCTGCAATGAAACTACTGCCGAATGGAACGATTTTATTCTAAAATTCGTTCGTCTTCGATAACGTATCGACTTGTCCATTTCGACGATATTTCCGAAATCCGGACGGGTCGTTACAGTATCGGTTGTGTCTGAGCCAACACACTAAAGGTGTATCACTGTCGGTTCGTAAACACGAGGTCGTTATGTTTTTGAATTTTACTATTACTACCGGTTCGTAGGCACTATCCGTGTTGGTTCATAATAGAACTGACACTGATAGTCATGGATTATCAGTTTTGATTAATCAGTGATGGTTTAAAACCCACAATTGATGATGATTTTGACTCAATACTGACGATGGTTTCTGCGGTGGTGTCTGTATGCCCAGATGGAGACGACGGCCTTCTGGGTTCTGGCGATCCGCCTCTGAGGCGCCTATCCTCCGAGAGGCGCACAAGCCCAAGTAGCCGACGAGCAAGCAGTAGATGACCGTCATGACGGTATACGCCACCATGATGGAGATCATCCACATCTCTCGATCGCTGCCAAAGACGTAGGTGCAACTGATGCTCATGGCCAGCAGCCCAAACATCCACGGCAAGTATCTGTTTGTAAACCTTAAAGAGAATTTCGTATTCACCGTCAGCAGCGCGATCAAAATGTCCAGGGCAGTCGCGAAATTGACCGTGTTGAACAAGAAGTACGCTCGTACCTTGATACCAGGGGCCACGTCAGCACCACCCGAGTCGGCGGAAATCCAGGTCGGCGGCTGCAGCGCCGCCTGGAACGCCATTTGTACGAAGAGCGCGGCAACCGTCATCAGCCATCCAACTTTGTCCTTCACGTACTCTTTGTCAGACGAAGACGACATATCCTCGCCGGCAGCAGCTTGAGCAACGACGGCGCCACCATCGCCGCCGGCAGCAGCTTGAGCAGCGGCGGCGCCACTGCCGCTGTTGTGCACAACGAGTTTCCCTCTAAGAGGGATCTTGATTGTCTTGTTGTTGCCTATGTCTGCCACCAGCCACACGTCCTACAACAAATTAAATTAACCATTGCAATCATGCAAAGTTTCCGAGACTTAATTACGTACAGTTCAGAGCCTACAAAAACATTCAATTCGTGAACATATATATATGTGTATATCAATCAAGCAGAACGAACCTACCAGATCATCATCCTGCAGGCGGACAGAACCGACATCTCCCGCCGTAGACTCATCGGCGGCAGCAGGCACCACCATCTATCGTCGACGACACGTCGATCTACGAGTTGATGAGGCAGCTTCCTTAATTGTTTGGTGTTTCAATGTTTTTTGTCCATGCACACTTTAGCTAACTGCGCTCCGATCCTCTATTCCTCTCCCTAATATTTATAATTAATATCATTGCTGTTTCAGTGCAATACTGCTATAAGTTATTTTTAAATGCGATCACATCGGACTTTGTACCGACATTTTGTGATCAACCACATGACATCTGCTATCTAAGTCATGCTCAACTGCTGAAGCTAGCCACTCTTATGATATCCCAACTTTACACCTGACATCAATAGCCAATAGGTATAATTTATAAGTGGTACTTTGATATACATCAAATGATAGAGCAAGCTACATCAAGCTAAGTTGGCGTAACATAATATATACTAAAAGTTACATCAAGTAACATGCATGCACATAGAGATGCATGTACCGTAGGTACGTCAAGTTGGCAACATCATATATACATGTTTATAAAACTTTAATTAATAGTTGATTAAGGCTAGAAATTGAGTTGAAGGCTAGCTTATCATGAGCCAGCTGTTCTCTTAGCCTAGTGCTCAACCTAGGATTTGCATAATTTTTTTCTCGAACAAGGTTGGTATTCGTGATTCCAACAGTTTACTTAGGTATTAAAATTTTAAAACATCCAAAATGCTAAAACTACCTGAGAAATATAATGGTGGATAGGGAACTGAGGAACTCGTGATACGTAGTTTGAACTACAGATCGGAGCACTCGTATAGTAGTACTTGTGCAATTTTGGGTAATGAAGCTGTTGCTTCTGTACAGAAATATGGTCATGTGGATGCTACTATAGTTAAGCTTAAGAGTGATACCTCCTCTTTAAAGACCATAAAATTTCCATAATTTTAGTATTTATCGATGTCCCAGTTACTAAGAGAGATATTAAAATTAATACTAAAAATTATTTTATCTCTTGTTACCTCTTCAAGGACTATAAAATTTTTCATTATATATATCTAACTATAGGGATGGATATCAATGTTAGAAAAATCTAAATTATTTATATTCGTATCCAATAAAATATAGTTGTGGATATTGATATTTATATTCAAATTAAATATGCATGAATAATTATAGCTGTAGCCAGCGCCGGTGGCTGTGGTGATAATGTTTCACCCAGCGGTGTCAGGGAGAAATCCGGTGTTTGCGGCAGTGGCGAGGAGTGGTGACTGCAGGAGGGCTTCTTCTCCATGCGCGGTTGGCTGATGGTGGTATAGCCACTCTCTTCGCCGGCATGGCGTTCCATGCGGCGCTGCAGCCACCGGGATGGATGTCGAGGCCCAACTGCCCAAGGACTGGTTCACGGCGCTGCTCGTGGCCGACCCGTCGGCAGCAGCGGCGTCCATCACAAGGGACCAGGCCGGCAAGGCGATGCTGTACCTGATCGTCAACACGTGCACATTCGCGACGGCGCTGGCCGTGGTGCCGATGCTGCTCACCGTGCGGGTGGGCGTGTCGTCGTCAAGGCCGCCGGCGAGGGTCACCGCGAGGCTGATCACGAACATGGTGATGGTCATCGCACTAGTTGTTCGCCGCGGCGACCTAATCGCTTGTCAAGAATTGTTTCAGACGTTTCATCACTTGGAGAAAAAATTTTCAAGAAGAATTGTTTTAGATGTTTCATCATCTAGTAAAAAATATTTAAACGATAATTATTTTAGATATTTCATTAATTAGAGAAAAATATTTTAACCGTATAAACATTCAGTATAATATGTAAAACATTAGAGAAAACCCTACAACATGAAGGAATTATTTTTTTGCCGACCACCTTATGGACAACTGAGGAGACAATACGCATATTCTAGCCTGTATATGTGGCCCTATAAGCAAATGATAAGAATCTGGAGAAACCTTCTGGATTTTAGTTTATTTTTATATTCTATAGTTACTTACTCTCGTTATCTAGTTATCTAGGTTTAGAATCTTAATCTAATTCATTAGAAAAAGCTTAATATTTTAGGAGTAGTTGAAGGTACCAAAAACTTACCAAACAAACCCTATAAATCACGTGGTAGCCCATCTCTAGAGAAAAATATGAACGGCCCATTTGTGTGGTGGCCATATCGAAGAAAGCCCATCTTGAGAGACTGGGCCTACTATTAGTTGTGGTTGGCATATCTTAGGAGTAAATAAAATTGGGCTTACTAATATCCGTCATTTATGGGCTTACTTGACAGAGACCCAAATTGATGGGTCTACATGAAGCCCATAAAGAAAACCTGGGCCAAATTTATGGGCCACCGGAGACAAACCAAGACCTATTTATTGTGTTTTTTTATTTTTAAAAACCCATCTATATTTCGGGTTTTTTAAGTTGGTACCGTGCAAGCGGCCGGAGTCCCCGAGCTCATCCTCCAGAGGTCCTAGCGACGGGCGACGGTTGGAACTTGCAAGAGAGAGAGGGGAAGGGAGAGGGCTGCTGCGGAGAGAGAGGGGAGGAGAGGAGAAAGGAGGAGGCGTTGACGGCGTGTGGATTGGGAGAGAAGGGGAGAGTGGAGGAAGAAGCTGGCCAAACATGTGTTCGCAGATTAGATTGCTTCGTCAGCGGCGGTCTCGACGGTTTTTGACCTGTGATTACATATTTTAACAAGTTTATTCTAAATTTAAGGATCTAGATGATTGCGATGTATAATTTTAAGAACTGCTAGTATTTTACTCTTTGTTTTTTATAGAAGGAATATGGAATTAAAGCTGGTTCTGTGTGAAAAAGAACTTCGATAAGGAATATGGAATTTTAAGACTTTCGTTTTGTGTTCTTTGTATAGCATCAATTCTTAATCCAAACCAGCAAAATAAGCAGAAGCAGACATTTGCCTTCACAGTGAATAGTCCTTTTGGCATGCCACAGTGAGTTCTAAACTTCTGATACTAACACGGCAATAAAGACCGACTTTTGTCTTTTGCCAATAAATGCAATCATGCAGTCATTGATCTTCAAAAAGAGAAGAGCTGAGCAATTACATCAACATTAGCAAGGAAGAACAACTAACGCAATCAACTCCTGCTGGTTTACTAAAAAAAGACTCCATAACCTGATATTATGCATATTGCCATATCCAACTCCAGTACATAAGTAGATATTGTTTTAAAGTCCCTATGTTAAAGAATGGCAGAATCTTGGTGTAGTTTGCATGAAAATGAACTTGCACTCGTCATACATCCTAACTCCTAGGAAAGGCACCAAAAATCTACAAAATTTGGCTTTCAGATAATAGTACCTGAGTACATCTCATTGACTCATTCCTCTAATTGTCTTCATCACTAAAAGTATGTTCTTCCTACGTGTTTGAACAAGCAATAATTTCAACAAGCTGTTTTTCAGCAAGAATATTTTATTATTTTCAGTAGAATCTTGCATGGCAAAAACATCACCGGCAAGAAGAGATAGAATACTATATATATATCCTTATAAGCTTTCCACCATGATATTATATCAAATTGTTCACCAATAGGAAGAAATAAGGTCCAAGTCTTTATTCAAGTCACTTGTATCGGTTGTGAAGCTCATCTTCCATCACACACTTTCTTTTTTTTTTTTAGCATTGACACTAGGGATTGGTGTACTGGTAGTCTTTGAAGTTTCTCCAATAGCAGACATAAACTCTTATAGAGGGGTTGCGCTGATCCGATGAAGTTAATAAAATACTCATACTCAACTATATTAAAAGGATACTCATACATGATAATGGCCAAATAAAATTTCCGTAAAGAAGCATTTTGATCGTACCTACAAGTCTCAATGGAAGCTAAACTAGAATCCTTCTCCAATTTCTACCATTGTTGTCTCGGGTTGACATTGTGGTTTTTTATGTGGTTTAGAAACACCGTTATGCTATTTCTACTATTATATCTATATCTAGCTTGATAGTTGCAATAATCACACTTTGTTATTTCTATCCTGATCTATATGTCATTAGTGATCGTTGCTTTTGCTTCATTTTATTAGAGCAGCTACTGCTGCTAGTGTTGTTTTAACCAGGATCTCTCTCTCCTCTGGTGATCTGCTGGTTCTGTGCCAAGTGCTGCAGCTACAATGCATTTACGTTTAGACCCTTTAATCCTTCCTGTGTGCGGGAAAGGTGTAAAGGAAAATTTAATTTTCCATGGGTTTTTCCGGGAGAGCTAAATATTTTTTTAAAAAAATTACAGAACTCTAGTGTCCAAATATGATAAGATCCAAATATATACGGGTCTGATGGACCGCTACAGTTGTTAGCAATCCAAATATATACTAAGGGTGTGTTTGGTTGAGTTGTAGATTCTAAAAAAGCTGCTGTGAGCTGTGGGCTATGGAAAAGCTGCTGTGAGCCGTGAGCTGTGGAAAAGCTGATAAGCTGTTTGGTTGGAATAGCTGTGGATTTATGTTTTGGTAGCTGATGATGTTTGGTTATATTATTAATATGCAATTTTGCATGTAAATCATTATAATCATGAAATTTTGTAATGTTTGTACTAAAATTATACATTTTTGAATTATACTAAAAAGATATATTTTACTAAAATTTTATCTTTTCAAATTTTATATGAATTGGTATGTTGTAGTGGCATGGTGGGTAATTTTCGTTAAAAGTTGAACTGAGAAGCTGTGAAACTTAGGGTCTCTCAGTTTTCAGTTTGTACTATGAAAAAGCTGCTGCTTTTGAAAAACTGGTTGGCCCTAAAATCTGTTTGGTTCAGCTTCCAGCTTCCTGGCTAGGAAACTGGTTAGAAAAGCTGAACCAAACACAACCTAAAAAAATTTAATGGGTGAAGCCCAATAGATTTTAAATCTGTCTCCTTGACCACTCGGACATATCATATCAAGATGATGTTTTTTGATACGGTACAGATAGATACAGTCTCTTTATATAGAGAGGTTTCATGAAAAAGTGTATTTATTGGACGAAACATGTTGCGGTTGAAGTTAGTGGTTATGAAGTTGGTGATGCACCACATTGTGAGGGGATAAGGAATTGGATGATCACAATGGTATGCTCGTTTCTTCTTCATTATGTGGTGATATGTTTGACATTCATGGTATTATACACGAAATGTTATGTGATGCGGAAGAAACGAGTTATGATGAGAGGAATATATTATGAGTTCACCGGTTGGTTACAGATTCAGATACACCTCTGTACTCTGGTTAAAAGATGAAGCACATAAAGTTGTAAGCTATCTTGGAGCTTATGAACGAAGTTGGCGATGGTCTTACAAAGAGTTTTATGAAACTGTTTGAATTACTTATGGATATACTTTCAAAAGGAAACACAATGCCGAAGATGACATAGAAAAAAAGAAAGTTCTAAATTGAAATTCATATCATATGCCTATTTTTTCTTGTGATGAAACAAAAAGGTTCTAAATTTAAACTAAAAAATTAATGTGCTTTTGCTTAGATACTTAATTACTCTTACCAACTAACCAAACCCGGTGATTTTGATAAGTATGACGGCATATACTGCAGGTTAATCCAGGAAAATAGAATAATAAAGCATATATATTACTTTCGTACGTACTAAAGTTACCTTTTTCGATTATGCAAGTTTAGAATATTTATTGTGCAAATTGCGGTGATCGATAAATAAGAAAAAACCAGGCGCACGATTGACGAAGAGCAAGAAGCGAATCTATTTAGCATTTCAAACCATACAATTAGTAGTAGATCCATGTGAAAAGTACATGCAGTGCAAAGTGGAGCCATGACATGCATGAAATTAAACTCTTAAATAGTACCAGGCGAAAGAGATATATAGATAGAACTTTTAAGATAGTTTATTGAAATAATACAAAGAACCATTACACGCATGCACTGGTACAATAATAATCACCTCACAAATCACTTATATGCCGTGGCAGGAGGGAGAAAAAACAAGAGTTATGCAGTACGTATATGGCGACCAATTTGGAATATTTAACCTTGTTAATTAAACCCCTTCCACCGCTGCTTAACGAGATAAGAGTATAGTAGAGAAAAAACATATATGATTCAACCATTTTAACAAATTATTTAAAATTTTAAAAAATGTATATAATTTTATAGTAATTTTTATAATAATAATATATAAGTAGTTAGGGACGAGGCTTAAACTCCATTCGTCTCCGATCCCTCCCCGTTTTGAGATGACGGCCTTCCGGCGATCCGTCGCTGAATAAGCGGCAGGTTTCTGACGTAGGTGTAGAAGCGCGAGACGGACAGGTAGGCAAGGAAGCAGTAGATGACCAGCAGGATGGAGACCGCCAGTGCAACGTGCCAGTCATATGAGTTGGCAATGACGTAGGTGACGCAGCTGCTGATGGCAAGCGCCACAAACCAGAACTGCATGTTTCCGACTGTAAACTTTAACGGGAAATTTTTGCCCATCAGCTGCACTATCATAATGGTCAGGGCAGTCGCAAAAGTGACCGTGTTGAACAAGACGTACACCACCACCCTCACCGCTTGGTCTTCGGTGAGGGTGGTGGCCGCTGCCGGCGACGGGGCCACGTCAGCACCACCCGATTTGCTGGGCTGAAGCATCTGCAACCAGTTGGCGGGCATCCAGGTCGGCGGCTGCACCGCCGCCTGGAACGACATTTGTACGAAGAGCGCGGCAACCATCATCATCCATCCAACCTTGGCATTCAGGTAAACTTCGTGCGACGAAGACGACGTATCGTCACCGGCAGTAGCTTGAGCACCACCGGCGCCACTGCCGCTGTTGTGCAGAACGAGTTTCCCTCTAAGAGGGATCACGATTGTCCTGTTGTTGACCATGTCCTCTACCACCAGTTTCACGTTCTACACAACAAATTAAATTAACCATTGCAACCATGCAATGTTTTCAACACTTAATTACGTACAATTCAGAACCTATACCTGAGCATCATCCTGGACAGAACCAACATTATCCGCCGTAGACTCATCGGCGACAGAAGACTTCATCGTCGACGACACGTAGTCTACGCGTTGATGAGGCAGCTGCTCCATTTGTGTATGTGCTGCCGATGATATAATTAGCTTCCTCGTTTCAATGTTTTCTGAAATGGCCACGCATGCACACTTTAGCTAACTGCGCTACTCTCCCTAATATTTATAATATCTCGCAATTTCCGTGCACTAGTACAAAAAATATTTTTAAATCCGGTTATATATTGGACTCTGTAGAGATGTTGGTCAACCCCCTGCATGCAATCTAAGACATGTTTTATTTTCTATTATAGGCGGGTGTGTCAATACACTCTTAAACAAACCGTCTGTAAGAAAAATTCGATTGATCCTCAAATACTATTTTCCGTGTAAAAAATATTCTAACTCCCGTAAGAGACCGGCTACCACACGCACATTAATCTGCTAGCATGCGAAAAAAATATTAATTGGTGCATGTATGTGGGCCTGTACATATTAAAAGAAGGTTATATGACCTATTACCTCTAGGAGGTAATAGGCCACTGATATTAAATCTGAGCCATTGGATCATATAAATTGGACGGTCTATGAAATTTAGGAGCACCATAAAATTCTTCTTCTAGAAATATTGAATCCACCACAACCTTAGGTCTCACACAAATATAACTTATCATCCCAACTCAAACCTCTCACCTAGGAACTATAATTTTTTTATTAATTTGATTATTTTTAGTCAAACCATCAAACTAATATTTAGATAATTAAATGATCTTAAATGAAAATCTTACAACTACAAAGATGCAGATCTTATTGAGTTTTATAATTTTTATATAAAGTCTGTTCTCACCCAACTTTATATGAAATAGCTATTATTTAAAAAAAATTATTTCCCTAGTTACATGTGGTTCTATACGTCAAACGCACGTGAAAATAAGACTATTTTTATTTCTACATGTGGTTCTTTGAAAAAACCATCTATATAAAAATAATAGTTTTTAAAGACGGGTCTCTTTGGAAACAAGACTATCAAAATAGTGATTTTTATAGGCAAAAGATTAGATCATATACCTCCATATATACCCTCTATTTAGATAAAAAATTAAGAATATACCCTCTATATCTCATTGACATGTGAGGTTATTTTATGTTAATGACATGTTGGACAGAAGAATAAATTCTTAATTTTCATCTAGATGGAGAGTATATGATCAAATTTTTCTTTACATATGATACCTTCTATTGCTTCTACTGGTCATATGTGTAAATGAGCTAATTTCGCCAGATGATAAAGTCGTGAACCATATATGAAAATTGATTTTCATAGATGGATTGTGACCACCTGTCGTACGAATTTTCTTTTAGACCACACCTCCCAGCTGTGTAGAGAAGGGAAGAGTACCCAAAAAAAAAATCTGTTTTCAGTAGTGGTGTGGGAATTGTGTGCACTGCATATAGTCGCGCGCATTCTGTGCATACGTACTGATCTACTCCTGGTCCTCCTTCCAGGGATGTTCGATCGATCACCTACCGACAAAGGTTTGCTGTCAAGTATGCAAATTAATTCCACGCGCATTTGATGATTGATCAATGATTGACTTGTAATTTAGTGAGGTTGACCAACTTATGATGCGATCAGTCGACAACGAGAAGAGCAGCGACGTACGTGCTGGAATTTATGATGGGCTAGGTCCATATTTATTTTAAAGATTCTAAATAAATCTTAAAGGTCCACTCATACAAAATGATGATAAAAACATTTAGTCATATATTATCAGTGTAGGTAGAGAATGACCAACTTATATAGTGGGGTTGTCTTCATTCCACTAAGCTATCTGTATGGAGGAGATAAAGGGAGCTCCACACGCGCTCACTCGCTGGCCTGGTCAGGCACGGGCTTTATGAGCGCATGGCACCTGCGTGAATGGTCCGACAAGGTTTAGATCGCGATCACGACGCGACATCATGTCGTCCCCATATAAATACCAGTAACCGATCCCTACCAAGGCATAGCAGATTAGATTAGAACACAAACCTGCGTTAGGTTTTGCCTCTCCTCTCTGCTGTACCGCCGCCGTAGCCCTCCATCTTGTGTGTCGGCCTGCACCGATGAACTGGAGAGCAGGTCTCCGGAACCTCTCGCCTTGTGATCCTGTACCGAGAGAGAGCGAATAAGGTTTTTGGAAAGCGCTCTACGCGATTGCTCTCTGTTACCACGGCGTGCCTTCCGTCTACGTCAACTGTCGGTCGTAGTCATCTACGGTCTGATGCAAACAGGAACCTCTCCGCACTGGTCGTGGCATCCTCGTCTGCGAGCGTTTAGTACATGTGCTACGATCCCTCTTGATTTTTAATCATGTTTTGCAAAATCATGATTAGATTGTTCCTATTAACTAGTATGTTAGATCTGTCCATGCTAGTCTCCACTGGATCAGTCGACAACGAGAAGAGCAGCGACGTACGTCCACGACGACGTTGCCACCAAGGTCGGCAAGCTCCGGGACGACATGTTGATCGATTGTCGTCGCTCGCCGAGGTACGGAAGAGCTCTACTTCAATTCGAGCGATCCGGTCAACACAAAGAATCGACACGAATGGAACAGTCGGACACCACGTTAATTGGGATGGGTGGTTAATTTCCTGGTAATCAATAATATTGCCAGTCCAGATAAGATTTAAGTTGTTCTTGTTTGGATTTTTAGGAATTAACTCACTTTATTGTGACTTTACTGCATACATTGAGTTCAGTCATTGTGTGCTTTTCTTAATTTTTTCCATGAAAAATGCATCAGCTTGCAATTTTTTGTACTGAAAAGGTAGAACTTGTCAACCTTGTGAGTTGTGGTTGCTTTCAGGACCAGCAAGTTAGCTGTATAGAATTTCATTGGTTTGCAACCAGAAATTGCAACAGCCTGATTGCAACCTGTCTGTCACTTTTCATCTTTGCATTTGTTAGCCATAACTTGAATTCACCCATGATTTGACCCTGAGCTGAGCAAGATTGCTGGAAAACACTGTTACTCCTTGCCTAAACAGAGTTAAAACTTGAAAGTACACAATGCAAGTCCTGTGCTGCTGTGCTTTCGGTGACTGTATCAGACAATTCTGAACTTCTGATATGTAGTTTGATGTCTGATCTGGTGCACATGCTGACATGCATGTGTTGATCTTGTCAGGATGATGGTTAGTGCGATATTTTGACTCAACACCATCACAATTAGTACAAGATTTATAGAGGTCGCCACTTGATTAATATATTAGCTCTGTCTCTGTTTGGAAATCTTGCCTTGGTGAGTGTTAGGTAGCAGTGCTTTCCATTATTTTTTGCATAGCTCACATGCATAATCCTAGTAGAATCCTGGAGAAATAAGTGTGAAGATTTAGTAGAGAAATGCTGTGGCATGGAAGCAAACATCAGATTGCTGAAGTCAATATGCCAATCAGTAATAACCAGTGTTCTAAAAGGCGGCGCTAGGTGCCGCCTAGGCAGCCATTAGGCGCTGGGCGCCGCCACGATTTGGCTCCAGGCGGCGAGCTGGGCGGCCATGCAAAGGAACGCCTGGAGTGTTCACAGCAGCATACACAACAGGAATACAATTCTGGAGTGTTCACAGTGAAACACAATCACGATTCTCTCTTTATCTCCTTAAGAAATTTGATTCATTTGATAGATATGGAGAGTATTTCACCATTTTGAATTCAGAGTTGCTTGACTAGACTTACCACAAGTAGAGACCAGTGCCAATGTCTTGGCCGCTTGGGCATCACATCAGAAATTATGTGTACTTGTAAAGTGCATTCCATGAAAGCCTGAAAACAACAGCTCCATGGACGATTGAAACAGGCTTTCAGCTACAAGGTGCCCACTGCCCATCAGACTATTAATTGTTGATTGGACTTTACGCTCTAGCTAGTTAAAATGCACACATCAATTGCTGATCAATGCCGCTGCGTGTCATTTTCTCAGTAAGCTCAAGCTTAATCATTAGAATTTCCTGTTACAAATTGCAAAAGTTAGTGCTCACTCACATATTTGTCAAATCTGTCGGCCAGTTGGATCGGAAGCCCTCGAAGTGTGTGGTGTTTGAGGATGACCCCTCCGAGCGAGGTTCTTAGCATGCAACGACTGCCACAGACGCACGTAGGTCATTGCTCCACTAGGGTATTCTTAGAGGATTTGTCATCCAAGTTGAACTAGCATGCTCCACCTTCAGCCGATGCTCTTCCTTCCTCCACGTGTACTCATCCGTAGTCTCGGCTTGTCGTATAGGCTCTCTGGTGGATTGTTGCCTTGAATCGTCAATCCATTAGATGAAACCACACTTCCTTGGATTGTCCTGCAAGACTAAAATACTGTAGTTACTTACACCAATTTGTGTACATAGGAACTAATTTAATGTTGTCATGCTCACCATGAAGTCGTCATCGATGGTAGGATATATGAAGTATCTTCTGCCAGCATCTCGTCCTGACGTTGCGGTCATTACCTGGCAACGGTCTCTGTAGTGACATTTGGGGTGTTGAAGCCATGGTGGCACTCCGATCGGACTAATTGTCCAATCACCTTGCTCGGACTGGGCACGACGCTTGTACTCCTCCTTCCTTATAGCATACTGTGCGTTTGTTTCGCTAGGAGAGAACCAACGTCCATCAAAAACTAGGAGCTCTGTATCCACCCACTCAACGAAGCTGCACCTCCTACCGTCTGATTTCATCCGAACGTTCGAGTACCACAACTCCTCCTCAACATTAAGGCAAAGAAAGTACCTCCTTCCACGAATGTCAGTTCGTTTTCCTATCTCTAGTTGGCATCGATTCCTGCAATGGCACAAAGGCCGATCGGTCCACGGAGGGATGAGACAAGCGAAAGGATCTCTCCTCCAGTCCGGATGTTCGGTCTCTCTAAGATTAGTAGAGGAGGAAGCCATCTAGCTACAAAGAATAAGACGTAATCAGAATGTTATAGTAAAATACATCACATCATAATGTAGAAACAGAAGAAAAAACAATACGTAGAAGAAGGGATACTACCAAGTGCATAATCATAATATGAAGTGCATAATGACATAGTACAACATACAATAATAAATAATTCAGTATAAATCATCCATCACTATGATAACAACCGCACACCATACTAAGTACCACGCCTACCCCGAGTACGTCTCGGTGGCTGCTTCCGAGAAGGTAAACCTATTAGGCGAACGACACACCCTAGGCGGTCTGGTGGGCTGGTCCTCTAGCTACGTCGGTGGTGGTGCTCCCTGAAGCTGTGAAGGCCTGAACACCTCAGCGGTACCATGCTCCCAGGCGTCATAATCTGCTGAGTCGTACTGGCCACCGGTACCAGAGTCTATCGGTCTAGATGGACTGTGATAGGCGGGGTCCACGCCAGCTCGTCAATATTGATATGGATACAGCGCTGTACAAACATATGAGTTATTAGTGACATAATTTAGATTACGATGAAAATCGGTGTAAGACTGTACAATACTCACCAGGTGTCGCATATACTCCATATCCCAATGGTGGCGGTGCGGCATGTCCCGATGGGCCCATCACGGATGATGGGCCTGCTGTCGATGATGGGCCCAGACCGTAGAAGTATTGGTGCGGGGGATACCAATACTGCAATGGCAACATCGATGGGGGTGTCGGCATTGGAGAGACTGGCTGTGGATGAGGTGGCTGAGGGGCAGCAGCACGAGGTGGAGGCTGAGGGGCAGCAGCACGCGAAGGAGGTGGTCGTGCAGACGTGAGGTTGATAGAAGATTCAAGCTCATTGAGAGCCCCTTGGATACCCGTCCAGTCTAGCGGATTGTGCACCACACCAACCTCGCCGACCCATCGTTGAAAGATCCCGTCGATATAGTTCCGTGCGTTCCAGACATGATCGGACTGCAAAAGAACAAGTCAAATAGCCACATAGTATTAATCATCAGAGATTAGACAATCCATGTACTTACCGACTCGTGATGGGCAGCGACCATCTGAGAAGGATATCCGTGCATCACACCAGGAGCAAGTGGAGCCCCGTCCTCTGACGAGACGAACCCTTGTGCGAACAGAGTACCATCAGATATGTCATAGGGTCGTACTCGTCCTCCTCCTCGTCTAGGTTCTCCAGCGCACCCTCCTACTGGGTGACCCATGGCTGCATCCTAACATCCCATGGAATACCGCCAGCAACTCCCTTCCGCGTGTTCCTGCAGCAAACAAATATAAATTAAAGTTTATAATGGTAGATAACACCAAAACGTGATTATCATGTTCGTATGTACGTGTACAGGAGCTCACCGGTGCATCTGGGCAGGCACCTAGGCCTGTATAGGACATGGGAAGTACTACGCTCATCTAAATTGTCGATAGATGCGGTGGGTAGCATATCCCTCGATCATGACGTCGAATACGAGGCATCTACGTGTCCTCCAGTATGCCACGTCCCACGTGCATAAGACGGAGAGCCCGTGAGGCGCGCGCCGGACGACCTCGCCTAGCATGTAAGGTCTCTAATGAAAGTCGTGCGCTCGAATGTTGTCGAGCTACGCCGTGTAGTCTGGGTAGGAGAGGTGGGTCTAAGAATGGGTCTAAGATGGCTGCAAAAGAAGAGAAGAGATGAGAGGAGAGGAGAAGACATACTACTAAATTATCCCTAAAGTACCCCTAAATACTACTAAATTAGCCCTAAAATACTACTAAACTACTCCTAAATTACTCCTAATCTACTTCTAAATTACCCCTAATCTACTACTAAACTACCCTAAACTATGTACCCTACCTAAAGAAGAGAAGAGAGGAGAGGAGAAGACATACCTGGAATGAGGGAAGCAAATGGGAGCTGTGGGCGCGCGTGGTGGGGAGGGGGGCTTCGGCCCCCCTTATATAGGCACTCGGTCGGTAGTTGATCTACTGATCTAGGCCAGTTTGGCCTAGATCGGCAGACCATGTGCCGATCTAGGCCGATTCAGCCTAGATCGACAAACCATCTGCCAATCTAGGC